>JAGDQP010014772.1:0-44327 GCA_022664845.1 Lepisma saccharinum | reverse complement strand
AAGGAACTTGGCTCATCCGTCTCCCATTTCACACCTTTTTAGGGCTAAAGAACTTGGCTCCACTTTTTGCACCTCTGGTGTTTTTGTTCGGATTTCACAGCTTTTTGTACGTGTATAATATATATACTCGCTCGCTCGGCCTCGTTTAGGTCCTCTCCCCCCGTAGCTGGTTGCGCCCCCAACTTCGAGTTTTTGGGTACTTACGCCCCTTTATCGTAACCACTCTCCAGGACAGTGTGCTTCCATGTAGCACATTTTTTCCCATTCCCACCACCCGTGGGAATGAGATATTTATTGAAACATAGGGTAGCTTTGCCATATTTATTGTAACCTACTTGTGATGATACAGCAAATTTGCTTCTTGCTGGCGGCCCTAAAATCCACCACCACCAACCCTAAGGCTCGAACATCATCTGGTGTTTTGTTCGGATTTCACAGCTTTTTATACGTGTATATATATACGGGTTCGCCTCGCTGGGTGTGCTGCCCCAGAATTTCGTGTGCGCCCCAACTTCAAATTTTTAGGGCTATGCCCCCTTTATTGTGATCAGACTTTCTGGGGACAGCGCCCCATGCTGTGCAGACCTTTTCCCATATCGCCTCGGGGGCTGCACGCTCATAGCGGTGGTTTGATCCATTTATTGAAACATTTTTGTGATGGTACACCTTCATACAAAATTTCGTTTCTCTAGCTTCAGTGGTTTGGAAAATTGTATTTGGGCGGCTATGTTGAAATAAAGAAAGCGACTTTTAAAAAGTTTTCTTACATTGCCGTTACCTACTTGTGATGGTACACCTTCATACCAAATTTCGTTTCTATAGCTCGAATGGTGTGGAAAAAGTTTTTGTGCGGCCATTTTGATCCAAGTTAACAACTTTTTCAAAAATGTAAATTATTTCTAAACTACTCTTGTTAATACACCTTTATGACAAATTTCGTATCCCTAGTTCAAACGTTCTGGAAAATGGATTATGAAGTCAGCCATTTTGGATTCAAAATGATGCCTTTGCAGATATTTTGTAATCTACTAGCGATGATATACCGTCATACTTCGAAATTCCATATTTCAATTTTTAACATATTTTTTCTTACAGAACCTCAAAATCGCTGATTTCGCAATAAACTCTTGTTCCTGTATAGCATGCTGACGTTTTGTGACACGCGGAACTCGGCTACATGCACTGCTGTACGTGTTGATACTCCCCTCGATTCGCTCGCGTCGCTGCAGCAAGAATCCCACGGCAGGCTGCGCATCGAACTTGAGGAGTTTGGAGGAACTGCGTCTTTTTATCACAAGCAGAATCTGCAGTGCACTGCGCCACATGATGCAGATATTCCCTCATACTCCAGAGCGCTGCGTCCGAATGGGGAAACTTCCACATTCTGCCTGTATAACATGCTCCTGGCAGTGCTAACGTTTGTGACGAGTAAAACTTGGTGGGACACGCAGGAGTATTGGAAGTTGGCGCGAGGAACTAGGCTCATCCATATTCCATTTCACCACTTTTTAAGGTTGAAGGAGTTGACTGTACAGTTTGCACCCCTGGTACTTTTGCTCGTATTTCGCAGCTTTTTACACTTGTGTGATTTATATGCTCGCTTCGCCTCATTGGGGCGCTGCCCCCAGAATTCCAAGATGGCCTCGCTGGGGCGCACCCCTTTATCGCAATCAGGCTCCAGCTGGGAACTGCACCCTAGTAGGGGAGACGACCCGAATTTATTCTAACCTACTCGTAATGGTACACCTTAATACCAAATTTCTTTTCTCTAGCTTCAGTCGTTATAAAGTGGGGCTTAGGTGGGCATTTTGGATAAAAGATGGACACATTTTTAACGTTTTCTTATATTTTCGTGACATACTCGTGATGATACACTGTCATACCAAATTTAATTTCTCTATCTTGAACGATGTGAAAAATGGTATTTCAGCTGCCATTTTGAATCAAAGATGATGAATTTTTTAAAACGCTGTTATGTTTTCCTAAACTACTCTTGATAATACATCATTATGCCGTTTAGGCTGTGTATTCTTTCAAATTTTAGGGTTGGCGGCCATTTTGAATCCAAGATGGCGACTTTTTCAAATTTTTAAAAAGTTTTCTTAATTTGCTATCAATGATGTAGTTTCATACCAAATTTCACTGTTCTAGCTTTAGTCGTTTAGGCTGTGTATTCTTTGAAATTTTAGGTTTGGCGGCCATTTCGACAAAGATGGCGACCTTTTCAAAATGTCGGAATTTTTCCTTTATCTACTTATCATCCTCTACCTTCATACCAAATTTCATGTTTCTAGCTTACTCCAAACACCCTAAACAATATGATGAGTGAGTCAGTGAGTGAGTGAGTGTCAGTTAGCGTAAAATGTGCAATTTCAGGCGTCCACAACTAGAACATAGTTTGAGATACGAATATGAAATTTTATACATCTGCACATATTTACCATATCTCCTTAACGGCAAAAGCTCATATTCCTATGTTTAACATCTTTTTTCTTACGGGGCCCCCAAATCGTCGATTTTGCCATAAACTCTTGTTCCTGTATAACATGCTTCTGGCAGTGCTGACGTTTTCTGACTTGAAGAACTTGGCTCATGCACTGCCGTGCATGTTGATACACGCCTAATTTTCTAGCTCAGCCAACAAGAAACGGATGGGATGTTTCTATAATAAGTAACATGCCAAGGCATGAAAATTACAATTGTTTTTAATAATTTGCCTGTAAGTTTTATTTTTAATGATGTCGTACAAACAGATTCCTGATAACAGGACACGGTAACAGAACACTTCAATAAGCACATTTTTATTGTAGTTATTGAAAGAACTACAGTACATCAGCTTATTTTCTGTTTCCCTTCTTCTTTTCTCTTTCCTTTTACTCTTGCTTTCCTTAGATGATACCTGGTGTCAATGACATCTGGCTAATGAACTAAAGTGATAAATCCATTTTTTGAAGAGAACAAGCATAAAACATTTATAGTATATGTTAGTAGATTATAAAGCGTTAGTTTTAAGCTTTTTTTTCTGTGACACAATTAAGCGATTTTTATTTATTACTTAGAATTTGAACTATACATGAGAGGTACGCGATAATGCCGAATAGTAGGAGCGATACAGGAATGGCACGGGTGTAGGTGATCATGAATACCCAACCCCCCCTCCCCTGATGGAGGGTGTAAAATGATGTTTCACCCTCAGACATATAAGTAAGGTGAGACCATATCATACTTTTTAGAGAAGTATGATCTGATTTCGGATATTAATGGATCGACTCATGATGAAAAGAAAATTTGTCTGGGAGTTTACCTCAATAGTTATCCCCTCTATTTCGTGCATAGAAAAAGGAAGAAGGTTAGGATGCACTCTCCTATAAGTAACTACGCGAAAAATTAGCAGAGGACCAGAAACTAAACGGTCGTATGCAACTTCCATAAGAAAACCCGATATCGTACATCATAGATAAAAACAAACTAATTGACGAAATGAGTCCCGACATGGAGACGAAAAAGGGCTATATTTCTTAATTATAGGGCTAGACCGACGGTACCTTGACCAGATAAGTCTTCAAATATTGAACTCAATGTGTGAATTTAAAAATAAAGAACTGTTGATTCAGCTCGAATAATGATAATTCATCCTTAGTGAAAACATGAACCACAAAGATAATCAATTGCTAGAATGCCTTATCTGAAAAAATACTTGGGTCATAAAAACTATTCTACTGAAGAAAGGCGAAATTACCCTGACCCATAAACACTAGCATTTCCGTTCAACATGTTTACGCAGCAATCACCTATCCCGGCCCTAATCAAAGAAAATAGATATTTGCGAAATATTCAACCCTCACAGGGATGATGGATAGCAAACAATGTATCCGAAAGCAGGTGGACAAACACCTATTCAACAATGGTCAATGCCAAATTTTACACAATACAACATTCCTACTTCTGCTACCAATATGCCAGTACCAACGCAGTTCACATCCCCACCACAGATGGCAACGTAATCAGTACTAACTAGTTCAAGTCGCACAAGCACGAATACCTCCTAGCAGCAGCGCACGAACTACAAGTCATAAAGCAACAGCTGAGACAGACAATAACTCTGATTCTCATTTATGCAAATGAGAACAGTCACTAAATACATACGTGTAAATAATACAGAAATTTTATCCTCGTTCGTAGACAACTCCACGATACAGCAATTGAATAAATTAGTTTACAAACTTGATTCCCTAAAGATTAAGAATAGCAAAATTAAACTGTTGGACATTGAAATTTCTCATTTTCATATAATAAGCATAATAATAGTTTTGTTGTATTCCTTATTACATAATTAATAATAGTATGTGTATTTATAGCATTGTTTAGAAAAAATGGAATTTTAGAAGAGAAAACTGTTAAGAACACTGGCCAATAAGTTTTCTTACTCTCCCTCTTTTAATTTACAGAACATGTGGATTAAAACAACGATATTAATAGGCGGCATCACTATTGGCACTTGCATCGTACTTGTTCTTTCTTATCTAATATAAGGTATGCAAAATTGATAACACTAAGGTTAAACCTTTGAGTCACCTTGTCCTATATATAGTGCAATGAATTAAAACGTTCGTAATTCTTTTCAACTTATGTTTTAAATGCTGTCAGTCACTCTTCTTAATTCTTATAATTCATTGTTTTAGAGTAACACCCACGCGACAACAATTGTATAGAATAGTAGTTGTTGTGACGAATACTATAAAAGTACTTTTCAGTAAACCGTGAAATCGACAAAGTGGTCTGCTAAGCTTTAAAATACAAGATAAGTCCAGTATATTATTTTTTTTTGTGTGTAAATTAGACACAAGACTTAACAAAGAAGCACTTAGTATAATCTTTATACTATACCTGAGGCGCTGTAAGTGTTTCAAAGAATCGTGCTAAATATAGAACAGCGTCCTGATTTGGGTGAAACGCGGAAAAATATGCATGTGAACAAAGCATTGTCTAACCGGTTTGCTTAGTTTGTGTTACTTGTTTGAAGGATTTATCTTTTGTTTAGAAATGGTTTAATATATAAACCAGGCCCAGATAAGATTATCTAGTGGGATATTCAAGAAACGCATATTATCATACTGAATTCTGTTCACACACTACTTTTACGGGATTGTATCCTCTATTACGAGGGCCATTCAATAAGTAATTATACAAATGGTGGTAGAGCTTGAGTCGTCCTATCTAATTATTTTTTTCGAAATCACTCCCTACTACAATAATACACTTGTCCCATTGTTCACAGGTCTTTACATGCCAACAGCAAGGAATTATTTGCCCTGATGTTGGAGCCAATTTTGCACATTTGTGTTCACTTTTTCGTTGCTTCGCAACTGAAAACTACGTAATCACGTCGAAGCGGAGTGCTTGAAAGAAAAACCAAACCGCTATTGCGAATATTCTTAGAACTAGAGAAAGTTGTCACTACTTATTGAATGATCCTCGCACTAAATGTGTGAAGAAACGGGTAATCGTAGTTACGACGTTCTATGTATAAGACAGTTCGAGTTTCGCGATCTAGTAGTCAAATTTCTAAATTTCGTGTGTTTTACGTTTAAATGACTCAAAAATACGTTAAATAACACATTTATAAAATTTGTATATCCTAAAACAAACATTCGTGATTGAAAGGGTTAACACAAAGTCACACTTTTCTAGCATCCAGGTTGATCCTAATGTTTCTAATCAACATTCTAATGAATTCGTAGAGAAATTGACAGACAGAAATTCTGTAACAGAAATTGACAAACTACGATCTATTTGTAATTCTTTCGATTATGAAATTCTTATTTCGTATCGTCGCAGTGATAATTTTATTCCTCAAGTAAGCAACTCAACCGGTTCCTATATTGCTTTGTCTCAAACAGACTCTTTTCCTACATCTATTCCTATTTTTGTAACCGAATCCTCTCTTAAAATTAATGCTAATGAAACTATTTTTTCCCTTGCTATATTCCAAGAAGGCAGTTAAGGTCATTGCTTTTTTAAACATTTGACTCAATCTATAAGCTGGTGTCCATAAAGAAGATGCAATGTTTACTTATGGTGAACTACCTTCAACCAAGAACTTCCTATGGGACATATATGTGATGGTGATTGGTGGACACGTGTCATGTGGAAATGGCGAATATCGGACCCTACTTGTAGTGACAACAACTGGATTCCTCAGTGAAGCAGCGTAAATATTCATTTAGGAGACGAGACTTCTAGTGTGAAATCATTTTATTATAGTGATATTATTTTTAAGGATTATGTTTTATATTTCTTTGGTGATTGGTGCTAATAATTTAGTGACATAATATATTTTTCAAAAGTGTACAAAACCCAATGAAAGTGATTGGTGATGGTGAAACATCCATAACTTTATTTTTTCTCTTTGTTTTATTTATTACACATGCAATATGACGTAAATATGAAATACAGAACACGGTTATCAGTAATTTTATATCCATCTGTCGGATGCATACAAAATTATTTTGTTGAAGAGAGGGCTTGTAAGGGACTACCAAATTTTGGATGCAAAAGGATAGACTTCAAATGTGGGCATATTAGTTTATGGGTGAAAGCAAAGAAAGAACTTTAACGAATTTAGGCTAAACGACAAGAAGGAGGTTAGCCTTAATTCTGTAACAAACGCAACACTTTAACATTGCGTGATATAACTACAATCACGCTAAAAAGTGCATTTGAAGTAAACAGGTTGTTGTTGTAATATGTGTGTGTTATATAACTATGATGAAAGAGATTATGTAAAACATCATGACATTTCTAATGATATGTCCTGTTGAGTATCGCCCGGAATGCTATCAATTCTTGTTTGCATTTCTACCCGGAATTTAGAAGTGCAGATCTCAGGGTTTTCCAAACGTACCTCTGAGATAACAAATGTTACAACAGATACGATTTTCGCTAAACAAAGTAAATTCTGTTATTGAGTTTGTCAGAGATCGTATATAGTCTATAACGTACATAAGTCGTTAGATGAACAATTTATTTATCATCTCACACAATTCAGTCTTGGACTCTGCAACATTTAGTCAAGTAACCAGAGCTGAACATACTCATCCATTCAATATTCAAGGGCGCCGATCTACTGATAAAGTGAGTCAAGCAATTTTATTTAATGACCTTAAGCAATAGAAAAAAACCTATTATTGCTGAACAGTGCCTTCTATACTCTTTTATTCTCTAGCAGATTACATCCTCAGATCCCAGTATAAATAAGAGCGTTTCTATCCGAGAAATCTTACATTGAACAGTGTGTCTGTAAGCAAACAGCAATGGTGTTTAATGACACCCCTTTTCTCTACGGGGGAGTTCATACATGGTTCTTCGCCGAAAATGGTGGATTTCGGGCGAAAATATCTTTAACGTGTTCTCATGTAAAAGTTGAAATTTGGTGCCACGGAAGACGGAATTGTGATTCCATTTGGACTTTACATCCAGCATCATGATGGGTCTGATTTCGACTATTGTCGGGTAATCCTCATTACCAAATATCAACATGTGTTTGGTGGTTCATTTTAATTAACGACACTAGAAGCTACTTTCTTGTACAGTGTATTACAATATAATACGCATTTGCCATTATATATTCAGTCACGCGTAATACTAGTTTGAATAGAACACGTTGTTACTAATTGGAGTGTTTAAACTGTCTGCCGTGAAACTATCCGACATTCAAAATTAGATTGGGATTTCCCCCCTTAATCCTTATATTTACCGATATTTAAAAATATACGTGTCTAATTATTTATCTTCCTTTATGCGGTGCAGAGGTTTTACGTAAATCCAAGCTGTTCGTTTGCAGTTATGGCCTTTCTAAAGAGTGTTCAACTGTTTCGACTTTAAGGGGATATTTCACCCTTTAACGTTCACTTCCTCAACATAAAAAATACATATTCCTTTGAATCTTATTTGTGGCATTTAGGCATGTAACGCTCAGGGCGGGATAGAAGAGGGGAAAGAATTCGGGAAAGTGTCGGTCAGGCTATGCTGAAGGTACCATCCTGGTATTTGCCTCCTGTGACTGAGGATAACCCCTAGAAAGGAGCCACGACTCCCGAATGCTACACCAACGCTAAAACACAGATTAAAGAATGCGTTGGATTTGTTTCATAAATTATAGGTAGCCGAGAGCTATATCAGTGAAGCTAAGCTATCAGTACATAATCTTTGTTTATCAATCAATTACATGGGAACATAGTGCTTTGAAGACGTACAAACGAGTGAATTTTAAAGTTTTTGCTAAACAAATCTAATCTTTATTGAGGTTAAACAGTAACCTAACATAACGTTACTATCGAATGTTTTGTTTACAGTACTACTTCTAAGAACATTAAACAGATGCAGTTAGTGTCAATGTCAATATATGGCATTATTGATCGTTTGTTTACATACTATAAAAACATGAACTAATGAGAAAGGAAGATCGAAAACATGAACTTAAACAATTCTAAAGAGAAAATATTTTATTTCTCGAATAATTAATTGTGTAATGTTAGATGTGTCAGATATTGAATTGTATCATACACAGTTATATAATGTTTTAGCGATTTACCAACTGCAAATAATGATTCAATTTAAATTGATTCTAATGCGATTAGATTAACATTAAACAACATTTTTAAGATAAGATCAATAATTAGTTTTCTTAGGAAAGCCTGGTGTATGCCATTAAGTTAATAATTGTGTTTCTTAGAAAAGCCGGGTGAATGCCATAAGGGCAATTATGAGTTTATTATCAAGTGTGAAAGCGATTCAAAACGTAAAGGTTGTGCAACATTGTAATGCCGTAATTTAGCATTTGTTTGTTAAAGCTGTAGTTAGGAGTTTAATGTAGCGATCGTCTTTTATTATATCCACGGTAACTATAAACAGTTCTTAACTACATGTGAGTAAGTTGCGTCTTAATGCTATTACGTTTACTGCAACAGATATCGTTCATATGAAGTTTATACGTTATTACTCATCTTGTAATGATTTCCAGATTCAGGAAAACTCGGTAATTTGAGAATGTCGATGCTTATATCCAACAAACTGAGGAGAAACTACGATTGATCGTATGTGTAGTGAACGTGGCTGGAATGATTTCTCATATCAATGAAACATGTTGATGATTGGAGTAGATTTATTCTTCATGAGCTATTTAGAATTAGTAAATAGTATTGAACATACAATTCTAGTATATTTCCACTCCTTTCGAAGCTTCTCCTTTTTCCATATAGCACTTATCATTTTTTATCAATTTGTATCAGTAACAAACGTTTGCTATTCAATTCTATCCTGGGCAAGATCATGCCACGTTTTCGCTTTAGCGTGTCCATTCTAGCCGCCATAATTTAATTATTCTTATAATATCGCGAGACTCATACGTTCTCTGGAGTTCTTCATTATAAAGTCTCCGGCTCCTCACTTCTCCGATCATCTCGGATAGTTTCGACCCATATAATGTTCTCAAAACCTTACTTTTAAACAAGAAATTTTCCCCAACTTTCGCAACCGTAAAGTATTACCGACAGAATAACCGTTCTGTTGATATTCAATTTAAACTTTCATGTTATTCGGCGCGAGGTTAAAAGTATCTGTTAGATGTGTGACCGATACTAAAAGACTTGCATTGCTTGCGTGACGTCGTTACATATTTTAATTTATTTAGTTTCTCTATGACCTCAATGTCCTAAGTCTGTTACCTACATTCGCTGCGCTTTGGCTCGTTATCAAGTAATTTGTTTCCTCCACGTTCACCTTGCAAATCTATTTCATAGCAATTTCAGTTCCCTTTTATTTTTTGAATCGCATATTTTAAAGCAAAGTTAAATAGTAGTGGTGATAAGGTGACCTTGTTTCAATCCTCTGCGAATTTCCAGACTATTTGCTATATTATTATGTATATATATATATGTGCAGTCGCTGAGACACATCCTCACTAGCTGAATAGATATTTTTATTAAATTCCAAGTCGTACCAGGATACTGTATAACATTTTTGTTTTGATTGAATTATATGTTTTGTTAAAATCAACGAACAGGTGGTGAAAATCCCGTTGTATCCAAGTTCTTTTCTAATATTTGTCTCAAGGCAAAACTCTGGTCAAATGTAAATCATTTACTTTTTCTAAATCCACAGTTGTAATATCCCATTATTTCACCTACGTATACGCTTAGGCGCACCAACAGGATAATAGTAAAAAATTTGTAACATGTTGGGAGTAAAGAGATTGCGAGGTAACCCCTAAAGACCGATTTAACACTTTTTTAATAAATCGAAACTATTAGTAAGGGTTTCCATTCCTTTTGAAACTTCTCCTTTTTCCATATAATACTTATTAATTTGTATAATTTCTTGTTTAGTAACGTTCCTTCGGCTTTAACACATTTGACTGGGATGTTGTCAATTCCTGGTTTAGAAAAAAATCAGTTTTTTCATGAAAATTTTGTCCTCAATATCGCTAGGTTCAGTATCCACGGTTCTGTAGTATGGATATCAAATTCGTTTGTTCACCTGTATGTACATTAAATAACATTTCGGAAATCCTGTTTCACACATCTAGAGTTTTAGTCAGATCCGTCTGAAATTCTCCATATTCATTGCTAATCAATCCTAGTCTTGGCTGGTAAATTTTCTTAATGAACTTACTCCTTTCTACAGATCTCTAAAGTAATTCGTCTTTCCTTTGTCCTATATATCATGAATTTTCTAAGTCAGATATTTTCATTTCTAGTTTCTAAACGCACGTGTGTAGGTCCTTGTTACTGCAATGGTTTGCATTAGCTTCGCTTTTATTGTTTACTACTAAGGCATAAAGTATACACGCAGAGAAATTGGGTAAAAAGCATGGAACGAAACGGCACAACAGACAGTATGTCTTTTAGAATGTTTGTCGTTCGTTTTATAAACAAACATAATTGGTTTTACGAAAAATATGATTGTATGAAATTATATTTGGTTCGTCATCGTTAATTGCGATCGAAATACTGTTTTAGATACTTGAAGATGGATAATCCAAGTATGTTAGATTAATTAGTAAGATTTGATCAGAAAATTAAATATTGAATATGCTACGATATATTGTGTATTTGTGTATTAAAGGAACCTAAACTTTAAATTTGTGTATTAAAGGAACCTAAACTTTAAATGGTAATGAAACAGTTTAAAACAATTATCTTCGCTGTAAACTGCGTTGGTCTATTGAGTATTTGATTAAGCTAGAGCTTTCCAATTGGGGAAGCCGTCGAGACAAACATAGAGTCAATACAGAGGTTGTGGAACAGAATTATTCAGATTATGATTAAAGGTCTCTACATATAGCAGTTGGTATTGGTATTATAGCAACTTTACCAAGCGTAAACAATATAAGCATTTGTAATATATCTAATAAAATATGTAAATGTGGTATGTTCAAAACATACAGCAATCAATCAATACATTTGCTGGTAGCTGATCAGTTAAGAGGTCATACATAATTCGCCTTTAACCACAAATATAATGCAGTGAAAAATGCACAAATTCTGAGATAGATACAGGAGCGTCTGTGACAGTTGCAGTTTTTAAGACACATCAACAGTTCTTACATCGATAACCAATAAAACCTTCAACATGTGTGCTAAGAAGCGCTACTAATACGTATCTGTCGGTGCTGGGTGAGGTTCAAGTGATGGTACAAGTTGGGTCTTGTAAGCAAAGTTTGCCATTAATCACAGTTTCTGTTGACCCATTCTAGGAAGAATTTGGTCTAATGCCATTTGGCCACTATGGAGATCAAATATTTTTAATGCTGTTCAGTGTAGTCACGATTTATTATCGATTGGTAAAGATAAGCGTACAGACATGATAAATCATGTGTTAGTCAAATATAAGCAAGTATTTACCAACTTTATAGAAAAGTCTATATTAGGATCTATACAACACACTTACTTGTGAAACCTGGAGCTATTCCTATATTTAAGAAGTTCTATAACATGCGATTTAATTTGCGGGAAAATGTCGAAAGAAATTCGATCTATTACAACAACAAAGAGTCTTAGTGCCTGTAGATAGCAAAGAATGGGCTACTCCGCTAGTTATCGTTAAGAAAAAGTATGATGATATTAGACTATGCCTTGATCTTAGACAAACATTCAATAAAGTAACGGATATGTTGTTTTATTCTCTACCCCAAATTGAGAAAATCTTGAATTCATTACAAGGTGCTAAATCATTTACGATATTAGATTTACGTCAAGCATATTTGCAGCTGCAAATTCATCCGGATTCCCAATAATTTAGGTGTAAATACTGCTTGGGGAATCTATATACGAACTCGTTTAGCCTTCGGTCTAAGCTGCTCTGCTCAAGTTTTTCAGATGTTTATAGATGAACTGACGAGAGAAGTACCAGGTGTTATCAGTTACTTAGACGACGTTTTAATTTACCCCAAAGATGATAAAAAGTGTTTTTAAAAAGAGCTGTCTTAGAAAGATTCGAAAAGGTAAATGTTAACGTGCGTCAAATGAAGTGTCAATTGCTCGCTAATAAAATAGCATATATTTGCCATGAAATTTCTCCACAGGATATACAAAATTTACCAAATAAACATAAGCCTATTCTGGAATGTCTTGCACCTACAAATACACAGCAGCTTAAATCTTTTCTCTGTATGGTCACCTTCTATGACAAGCACATACCTCTTGTATCTGCTAAATTACCAAATTTGTACGATTTGTAAAAAAAAGAATGTTGCATGGAATTGGACGAGTCAACATGATATAGAATTAAATAATGTAAAAAAACCTATTAAGTAGAGCTCGTAAATTGCATCCATTTGATCCAAATGAAGAAATCTTTAATATCACCGACGCATGTCAATATGGGGTTGGTGCAGTTTTATGAAGCATATAAATGGCAAGTTATTGACTGTGTTTTGTGCATCTGCCACGCTCAAGACATTCGAAAGGGCGTATGCACAAGTTGATCACGAGGCGATCGGTGGTATATTCGCGCTCTAAATGTTGCACAAATTCGTACTTGGTCATAATTTTAAGATTCTAACAGATTCTCTCCATGCGAAGCTTATTTTTGACGGTAAAGGTATCCCTAACACAGCATCTTCAACGATGGGCATTATTCAAATCTTCATACAATTATGATATCATATATTCTAAAAGTGTCCAAATATCAGATTTTCTGTAAAGATTACCAGTGGATGAAGAAAGAGAAGACAGTGAAATATCGCAATTATACGTTCAGCAAATAGAAGAGTGTCTCATTTTATTAAGGAAGTACAAGAAGCTTCAAAAGAAGATGCTTTATATAGAAAATTGTTTGAATAGTCGGGGAAGGGCTCTTAAACAGTTAAAAAGGAATTAAAAATGAATTAGACAATCCTGAAATGATATTTTTTGAAAATAAACATCAATTATCTATTCAATATGGTTGCTTATGGTTATGCAACAGGATGTATTACCATGCAGTTTGAGAGAAAATTATTTGAAGGTGATGCATGGACAGCACATAGGAACAAAAATATTGTAACTTACATTAAAGATGTGGCATGGTGGCCACATATTGAATAGGGTATGTTGCATTTGTTGATAATTATAGAGCCTGTTTGGGTATGAAAAATGGACGTCCAAAGAAAAATTTCAGCCAATGGGATCCCACAAGTACGCCATTTGAAGGGATTCACATATATTAGGGTGAGTGGAGAGAATCCAAATTTTGACAGCTATTGATAGCTGCTTCAACTTGTTGGATGTTTGGTGGTTCAGGTCTACTGGTACTGAAGAACTCTGCGATAAATTAATGTTACTCCTTAAAAGATATAGTTAGCCTTCAATTCTGGTAGCTGGTAATGGACCACTCTTTAAGGGACAGTAGTTCCAGCGTCTCTGTGTGAAGAAAGGCATACAATTAATACATTCACCTCCTTATTCACGAGCTAGAAACAGTTTAGCAGAAAAGGTGGTATAAATTATCAAGAATTCACTGAACAAGAAACTATTAGAACAGATGTGGATATGAGTAAAACACAAGGATAGCTAGAAGATATACAGATGCTTATCAGAATAATGGAAACACCTGAACGAAAGTTCAACTTACCAGATTAATATGGTGTCGGGCCACCTTTCGCCTTCAGAACAGCCTTGATGCGACGTGGGATGGAGGCATAGAGGTCGTGAATGGTAGCAAGTGGAATATTACACCATTCCTCGTGCAGGGCATCGGCCAGTTCTGTGAGAGAGGATGGAGGTGGAAATCGTCGCCGGAGTCGTGTTTCCAAGATGGACCACAGATGTTTAATTATGTTGAGATCTGGGGATTGGGCGGGCCAGGGGAGGTGTTGAACTTCATCCCGATGTTCCTCAAACCACGCTGCAACAACTCCAGCTGTGTGAATGGGTGCATTATCATCCTGGAATATGGCGTCATTGTCCGGGAACAACATCCGGACCATAGGATGCAAGTGGTCTCCTAAAATTGCGACATAATCGTTGGCAGTGATGCGTCCGCGAAGTGTGACCACAGGACCCAATGAAAACCATGATATTGCGGCCCACAGCATCACCGTGCCGCCGCCATGTTTCACAGTTGGGCGGAGACACTGCAGATCATACGCTTCTTTGGGCGTTCTCCACACATAAACACGGCCCGTGGTTTGGAATAGGGTGAATGGTGACTCATCCGACCATACCACACGTTTCCAGTCGTCAACGGTCCAAGTTGCATGGTCGCGGCACCATTTGCGGCGTGCTAAAGCGTTCTGGTCCCTGATGAGAGGTTTGGCCCGTGCAACACGACCCCGTAAGTTCATGTCATGTAATTCGCGGCGGACTGTGATTGTCGAAACAGGTTGGGGGAGGTGCCGAGTTCCTCCGTCACTTGCGTCGCAGTGGCACGACGGTTCCGCGTGACAATGCGCTTTAATACCCGGCGTGCCCTGTCACTGATGCTTTTCTTCCGCCCACTGTTCCGCTTCCCGATGTGGTTTTCCCGTGTGTTGTGTAGGCCGTCATCACCTTCGACACTGTCCCTGGCGACACACCTAACACACTAGCCACTGCCGTCACACTCACTCCACATAATCGCGCACCAACAATTTGCCCTCTTTGAAACTCTGAGATGTCTCCCATTTTACACTACCTCCGTCTGCTGCAGCCACTTCACACTCCTGTTCCACGACGCCTGACGTAGTATGGAGACCGACCTAACACACCACCACCAGCAGTCCGGCGCTGCGGTCGCCACGACACCACTGCCAACCCATACATCTGACGTGTTGCCAACTACAGGTGTTTCCATTATTCTGATAAGCATCTGTATATATATATATATATGAGCCTCCTGCGTAGCCTAGTCGGTAGCGCGCTCGACTTCAGTGCGAGCGGTCCCGGTTTCGATTCCCGGTATGGGCTCAAATATTTCGGTGTTGACCCAGCATCGTGAGGACAATTGGGGAGCTGCTGTGAAGAAAAGACAGTGGCGATCACAGTGAGAGCTTCGGCTCTCCTCTCCCAACCCGTCTGGTCAGCGTGGGAGCAGTAGACCAACTTCTCCCTTCGGGGAGAGGCCTCATCCACTAGTGGATTGAATATGACTGTGATTTATTATTATTATTATTATATATATATTTGCTACGTTTTATACCCAACAGAGGTAAAGATGAGGTAAAGATAAATTCTCTAACGATAATGTATTAAGGTATGAACCTAAGACAAGACAGATTTTTCGTTAGTGAAGGCCATCATCAGCCAAAACTTACTGTAGAGAAAAAGACTTAAGCAAAGACAAAATGGTCTGTGTATTCAACCTTTCAATAAAGTACCTAAGTTCGTTCCCGGCGTCATTATTAAAAGTCTATGCATCAATACGTACTTAGTACGAGTGCAAGGTGGCTCTAGAGTATTCCATCGTCATCAGATGAGATTCCGAAAGGATGTAAAGGATACGAAGCAGAGTAGGAAGTTTTGCAATCAGGCAATTGAGCACAGTTTAAGGGTCTCTAATGATTGCATAAATGACTGAGTTGCGAACACACACACACTTACACACAGAGAAGCGTAAATGGCAAGACGAAATTATTGTGCGTAGATCTCAGCGGATGGACAGAAGACTTGTATGGCAACAGACTATGTGACGTGAGGTTCAGCAGTAATTTTAGTTGGAAGAAGTGAAAGGGAAGGAAGCTAAAGCATAAGGTATCCGCGCAGAGAAATAAAGTAAAATCGTGGAATGAAATGGTACAAGAGAAACAATATGTCTTTTAGAATGTTTTTCGTTCGTTTTAGAAACAAATATAGTTCGGTTTCTGGGAAAATCTAATTGCATGAAATTACACTTGGTTTGTCATTGTTAAGTACGATCGAAATGCTGTTTTTGATATTTGAAGACGGATACTCCACGTATGTTGGATTAATTAATTTATTAAAATTTACATCATATAACAGCTAAAAACCGCATTAGATACAGTCCAAAATACATAAAGATACAGTGACAACATTTAATTTTAAAAAAAATATTGTAGTTAAAAGACCCATAGTGAAATTTATTTTACATTTAATAGGTTAACTTTTATCTCTATCAGAGAATAACCTTCGCCAGATATAAGTATTTTTTTTACTTCAGACTTAAAGTTCTTCATTCGTAGACCTTTAATATGATTTCGTAACATATTGTAAAATTTTGGACCCTGATACTTATACGAGTCTTTATATTTAGTTAACCTAACTTTTGGGAGTATTATATCATCTCTTTTTCTAGTGCTGTAAGCATGAACATCTGTGCCAGTCAGAAATTCATCAATATGAACCTTTACATAGATTATTGATTGATATATAAAGGCCGATGGAACAGTCATGATATTTAATCTTTTAAAGCAATTTCTGTAAGTTTCACGACTAGCAAGGCCATACATAATTATAATTGCCTTCTCTTGTATCTTAAATACAAGCTTCCAACCGGTTGAAGAACCCCAAAATATTACACCGTAGTTTATATGGCTACGAGTATGATTAGTAAGATTTGATCAGAAATTTAAATATTAAGATCAGAAGATTAAGTATCAGTAATTAATCTACGATATACAGTGAAACCTCGATCAACCGTCACTCTTTTAACCACCACTCTCTGTTATCCGTCATAGTAAAAGTGCGCATTTTTTATTATACATATATTACGTAATAACGGATTTTTTAATAGAAAGTGCTTATTTGTTTTTCAAAAAAGATAGAAAAAAATTATCTGGCGGTGGTTTGGAAGTGCTATTTACAGTACAAAAAACGTAGGTCGAGAGTGTGGAGATAGTGATGTGCAGGCGCAATACACCGATTCTGTCTAAGCGACATCCGGAACGTTTTCTGATCGTGAATGCCTCCTCGACGACAAGGTTAGTGACATTTAGTTCACGCGCCAACCCCCAACCCTCACCTGTCACTGGTATCTACTCTTTCAGTGGCTCAGTAGTGACTGAAAAGTAACCTGTGCCTGTGCGTGGATCAGTGTTTGTAGTGCCGCTATTAGCTGTACTGTGTGTCACGCTCCGAATATGGCTGGAAAGCGGAAAGGTGTTGTACTACCAGTCGAACAAAAACTTGAAATTATTGAACGTTTGAGGAAGGGCGGAACTAAAAACCAGTATCGCTCAGATCTACGGTGTTGGAAGAACGACCGTTAATGACATAAAACGTGATGGCGAAAAGATCGAACAACATGTGTGAAAAATGCATAGTACCGTCGGAGATGCAAGAACTCGTAAAACTATGAAACCGGAAAAATATGAAGAACTTGACAATAAATATATCAGTGGTTCATTCAAATCCGAAGTTAAGGAATCCCAATTTCAGGCCCATTATAATGACGAAACAATTGAATTGAATAAAATGCTAGATAGAGATCCAAACTTGAAAGCAAGCATGGGATGGCTTGAGAAGTTCAAGTTTCGTCACGGCATTCGATAACTGGACAAAAGTGGGGAGAAACTTAGTTCAAATAACGTAGTGGTAGATAGATGACTTTAAAGAACAGCTCAAATAAAAAAAACTGCTCTTAAACTCGGTAGGGAACAAGTTTACAACTGCAACGAAACCGGACTCAATTGGAAAGATTTACAGCAAGATAGACTAGTGTCACTTTCGGAAAAATCAGCCCCAGGTCTAAAGGTCCAAAAAGATCGCATGACTGTAATGGTATGTGTAACTGCAACCAACAATCACAGATTACCCTTGCCAGTGACTGGAAAAGAATAAAAAAAGACGCGTGCTTTCAAAAATTTAAATTTGAATGTACTCCCTGTGAATTTCTATGCACATAAAAAGACTTGGATGGAGCAAACAATTTTTTGCATAATCGTTTCATAAAGTGTTTGCACCCCAAGTTAGAGCTCATCTTGCCTAAAAGAAGTTGCCACAGGAATCACTGCTGTTTATGGACCTCACATCCCTTTGATGAGCTAGAAAGTGATGATGGCAAGATAAAGTGCCTTGTCCTCCCTGAAAACACGACCCTACTCATCCAGTCTATGGACCAGGGTATAATTGAGAATATGAAGCGTTGGTACAGAAGAAGCTTCATCGAAAGTATGTTGTCACCTGACGATGTAATTATAGTTGAGGAATTTTGGAAAAGCTACAACATTAACGATTGAATTTTCTATGTTGCCAGTGCATGGGCACATCTTACAGTGTCGAACCTGAAGAAGGGTGGAATAAACTATGGCGCGAAGTTGCACCCCCTACCAACGAATCTGTAAAAATTGAGACTGCTAATGTTGACGAAATTGTGCAACTTTGCAATAACGGACTAGACAATGAAATGTTAACAACAGAAGAAGTAACAAGTAGAAGTTGGAAAGTGATAAACAGGATGGGGTGTTGAAATTTTGAACGACGATGAAATAATATCTAATGTCCAGTAGTATCTCTAGTATGTACATTCCTCACTTCCAAGTCTCGCGTACTGCTGTCTGAATATTTCCCGTTCTGTATTAAGTTTGTATGTTCCTTGTTCCTAGTCTAAGAATTTGATAAGTTACAAAATTGTTAACAATTCCATAATTAAAAGAATGACGATGGCATAATCTGAGCGACGAAGAGTGTACTATTCGGTAATATTGAGCGGTAAACAAGTGCAAGAGTACATCCTTAAAATTTGATGAAATATTCAAGTGATATCGCCTGTTCTAATGAAGTTGTTCAGGATTTGATTCCGGATTGATTTCAGGAACACGTTTCAAACATTTACGGATGCTTTAAAAATAAACGCAATTTTCTCTCTAATTTTTTATGTACGATTGATTATATGACTCGAAAAATTAACACCATACAAACCCATTCTTTAGTCACGACATAACATTTTGTCGACTGAATATTTCACAAATGTTCAGCTTCAAAAACACCAATAAGTTTTAAAAAGAGACATGAGTTGCTCATTAATTTTATTCAGATGGTAGAATTTAATAATTATTCCAATAGAATGTAGCTTGTTTCATCTACATTTTTTTTTAAAAAATTACCTGGATTATCAGCTTTAAATCGAATCACTGAGTAACCATTAAAATACACTGGCACTGTGTCCTTCCGGGGTGCTGCATCATAGTTGCGTATTAGTTTACCTTCTTTATCCAACTTTCTTATTTCTTTCAACGACATGCTACCACCTTCGTCCAGACGTCCTTGACCAATAACTTCAAATGTGTAGCCATGTAAGTGAAACGGATGACTAAGATTAATCCCCAAATCTAGAAATAAATTTAAGATTAATAAATTAGATATGACAACAATTGCTTGCATGTTGATAACAGGTGTGTTAAGTGATAAACTGGAAATAAACAAAAACGATAAATGTATTCTCAAAGACACACTTATCACAAACTTCGGGATAAGAAAAATAGTCCTCTACCAGATTAATTCCAGATGGTACAATCAAGAAGGAGTTACAGTCGGTAGAAGAAAAATAATATGCATTAAATTTGCAGATGATAATCAGAGAAAAAAACACCATTTAACAAGTTGCTTACACAGTTTCACGAAAATTGTAAGGAACATTGAATGAGGTTAAACCTAAAGGAAACAAAAAATGGTACCTGTATCAAATGAAATCATAGTCCACGTCAAAGATGGAAGAGAAAAAAGAAATTGGAATTTGGCTTCAAGTATCTAGCACGTTTTAGAAGTGAAGATGTGGAGAGTCAAAAAGAAATTCAACTAAGAATACCAAATGTAAAAGGGGCATTCACTAAGACGAAGAATCTTTTCTTTGTACTTAATATTCCTAACAAACTCAAGATTGTATCTGGCGATCGACCAACAATGTATTTTGTTTATATAATGCATCCCAAATGGGAATTTGTGGATTCAGTAACTAACTCTGCTCTAAATGTTATTGATATGATAATAAAATAATATATTTTCTATACACTTTAAGCACTCGTGTATTGTACTCAATTATTTACATCTATAAAATCCCTAAAATTATGCCTATGTGTTCTATCAACGGTTTTTAATTGACTTTCCTTGATTCTACAAATACTATTTCGCATTAATTTTCAAGGGCAAATGTGACTTACGGAAAAAAATTCCACTGAAGAGGTCAGAAACATTTATAGAGATAAATCAATAATTCACAATAGGTTGTTGCTTACTACCTTAATAACAACTTCCTACCCCCGAATTCCTAAATTAAAACAACTATATCGGTGCATTGCAGAAGAGCTCTTCGCTATTGGGACATTATCCATCTGAAAGTGATAACTATGGCAATAGAAGGCTAAGAAACTAGTCAGAACATAAATTAACGCGCACACGAATAAATTGATCCTTTCCGCCAATGTAAAGCCACATGTGGTGCGGATCACCAGAATCTTACAGCGATTTGGCTGGGAGTTACTGTGCCATGCATAGTATTCCCCAGACCTTCCGTTAAGATATTACGAAACATGTCAGAGTTTGATTGTCACCGCGGGGCACTGCTTAACACCACTATACATACTCCTATACACCACTATATAAGATTAACACAGATTCTATACATATGAAAGATAATGTTCTATATCTGGTGGACTATCCACCAAGTGGTGCATTATGCAAGGTGCACAACAGGTACGGGTACTGACGCAGAAAACCCTAGGGTTTACTGATCCTTTGCGCCAATGTCAGACCGCATGTGGTGCGGAGGAACAGAACCATACAACAATTTACCTGGGAAATACTGTGCCATTCATAGTATTCCCCAGATATTTAGTTAACAGATAATCACCTCATCCATTCCCTGGACAATCGCCTTAGTGGGAATTTCCTGACCAAAAGGCAGACTGACAACAGGCACTCACGGCGTTCTTTATTCTGCCGCCAAAGCCCAACACAGACCTTTAGCAAAAGGTTTTGAATGCCTATGGGAATTATTTTGAGGACTAAAGTTAAGTAGCACTTTTGTACATTTTCTGTTTGTATAAAAAATGCAAAAACTTTTTTGAATTCTAGCTAGTGGAAACAAAAGAAAAATCAAAATTTCCTATTACACATGAGTTTTTAGATACACAACGTTTTATGTGTCCTACTTCTTCGTTTACGTAGTTAATGTGTTCGTGTATACAAGGAGGAACACAAGTATAATCAAGCCGTATCTTCAACCTTTCATAAAGCTGATGTGCTGACACAAAATTGATGGTGACATTTTCTATTAGAGACATTAATGAAAATTACGCAAACGATAAGGTTTAAATGTATCTATTTTGTGTGACACAGTTTCTTAATAAAGATGCATGTCAATGTCCTTTAATTCATCTTTAATGGAGACAAGATAGAAAGAGCGGAAGACTCACTATAGTTACAAGTGCCATATGTAATATATGCTTAACTGCCTTAGATGTAGTCCCAAAAGTATGTGGGATGTTATTTTGATAATAAGCACGGACGTTGGGAACTATATGATCAACTAAGACGTAAATCGTTTTAAAAGCAAACAAATGTTCCTAATACCTATCATATGAAATTATATATAACAAATACATGATTTTTTCTTTTACAGGGATTGTGTACCTATCATTTATTCTACATTAATGATATTAGTGCATATTTCAAAGAATTTTATAATGCTCTATACAAGTTAGTGCCATATAGAATACCTTAACATTCGCATACGAAGGAGGCGGGTAACCAAACAGACCCCTAGCTTGTTTTCTTGTTGTTGTTCTCTTTTGTTGTTTTTAATTCCCTTACCTCTCAGTTATATTTGAAATTTTGTTACATTTACAAAATGCATTTTCCGGACCTAGCGCAATAAAAATTTCTCCCCTGTAGTTCTTTTGCTGTTTTCATTCAAACTTCCACTAGATGGCAGACTGACTGTAAATTCTACCGCATAAAAACATATGAAATTTATCAAGATGTTATGATATCTTAGAAAATTACTCAATGAAATTCGATTCAATAAAATATTTATTTTTGCGGGGGCTTCTCTGCTTATGGTGCTTTTCATGTAATAAGTACATGCACTCCAGGTATTTTCCTACACCTACGTGACATCTCCCAGCATTCCCACAAATTTTAAGTACACCCCCAATAAAAACTAGATTCAAAATTTTGATGTGGAGAGTAGATCAACGGTTTTCGAGTTAGCAAACAATTATCATACAAAGAGAAAGGGAGAGATAGTGAGAGGGAGAGGAGAGGAGAAATTTTCATGTAGTGTTGAAATTTGGCTGCGTTACAAGCTGGGTATAATCATAAAAAATGATTATGATTAATCGGAGGTATATCGCCACAGGTCTAGGCTATTTATTCAAATCACATTAAATGTAATGAAAATTATAGGGCACCACGATAAAATAAACAAACGTAAGAATGGACATCATTGTTATAACAGACAGTCAACCTCTCACGAGCGACTACTCAATTCCAGGGAAAGTTTGCCCAAAAGGTGTGTCTATTGGGTTCTTTGCCGCTCGAATGACTGCTGGCTGACATTGATTCTGGTGTGAAGAAAGTAATCTACGATTGGCTCGGCCAACTCAAACTCAGCAATCATGACGTCGATTTATGTATATTTCATAGCGTTAGGCGAGGTATGAGGTCTGGACCTTTCATTGAACCTGTTAACAGATTATCCAATTTGAGGGTGTTGCCCCTACATCTGTTATCTCATTGACAAATGTAATGGATCAACCTCGAATGTATGCATCTCATATGTATACATGAGTGTACATAAGAGTTCTTTGTGTATATACAAATTCTTTCTGGCTGTCCGTTTACCATAGTTGCTCAATATGTACGACATTGTTTTATTTCTTTTCGTACGATAGGGAGGGGTACACGCACTTGTTTGTGTTATGTCTACATATCCTACAAAGTATTAGATTATTACATAAAGCAGTACACCTTATGTTCATGTGTCGATATGTACATTTTATGTACTTCCTTAGCTAAGTAGGTTTCTATGGATTCCATTACATGATTTATTAACGAGTTTCTTGGTTTTCCGGATTCCCTTTACATTCCAGTTTCTGGTCCATTAGTTTTCCTAATTTGTCTTAGAATTTACAGGTATTGTGATTTAAAAATATTTCCCTTATTTCAATTATTTCTTGAATGTTGTAATTTTTCTATTTGTAGCAATGCATTTTCTTCATAGTATTATTTCTCTAGGATGGCTAGCCTCCGCTGATGTCTGTCGGTTTTATAACGATATATTGTTTACTTATTACACGTCTTTGCCGAAGGGTGAGGTTTCGTTTGTTTCAGTTTCAAGGAGTACTAACATCTACCTCTGTAGCTGACCAGTATGCTCTCCTATATAATGAATGATATGTCTGGTTCTAAATCACTTACTTTTGATCTTGCGAAGGACATTTTGTATTTTTTTAAATTTGTTTTTGTCTCACGTAGTCTTCTCTGGTAATGACTATCCAGGTTCTGCATCAAAATATTCACTGCTTTGTGGAGGTTAAAGTATTCGGTTTAGGTGTGACCCGTGTGAGACAGAACGAAACGTCATGTTTCTAAGATTTCTGTCTAATGTGTAACCAACTTCTTACTAAGGTTATAAATGAGAAATTCATTCAATTTGAGTTTCTTGGTTGTCTGTCGGGCTCTTTTCTCTTTATTTTTCTTTGGAGCTTGCAAAATTTGTTGTTTGGAGGTGGATCGTACTTTATTATAAAGTTTCGTCCTTCTGAGAGACAAGTTTTTGTTTTTCTGAATGATTTGTTGGCCCTGAAAAGGATGCTGTTTTATTTTACTGTTTTGATTACTCTGTTTCTTTTCTACATTTCCAACAGGTCATTCATTGTGTCTCTTCTGGGACTTCTGCGTGTCCGTTTGTCCCTTTCGGATGTTCTCTTCCATTTCAGAGTATGTGTATGTTTTTAGTCTTATTGATTGCTTGTCGATTTCCTTTCGGGAGTCTAGCGTGAACTACGGATTGCGCGTTGGACTATTCCTTAGTGGCCTCCAAGTCCAAGCAAGGTTTACACACTGCCAGAGTGAACTCCCACTTTCCTTCCAAATTCGGTACTAACTGTTGCAATCAATCTAACCTTGTCGATACTTCATTCCGTTCTTCGCAGGATAGCTATGACGTTATCTTTAAAATTGGCTGCTGCTTTGGTGAACTCAATTAAATTCAAGCCAGGTTCCTGGAGTCTTGTTTAGTCCTACTACCTTGCATCCCTCTTCTGATCTCTGACTCGTAGTTCTGGACAAGATGCAATTTGCATAGCAGCTTGGGCAGTGTTCTGAAGTCTATTTCCTGTCACCTCTCAACATATAGTTTTACCTACAGGAATCAGCTTTGGGCTCATTACCTAGGAGTCGATCTCGATATTTCACTTCTTTCTTCACTGTCTTCTTGCTGTCAATCCTCTATATACGAATCGTCCAAGATGTCAGCATGTTTATGGATCTTTCTGCTTTAAGTGTGTCCATATTGTGCTAAAAACTGTAGATTTTAAAAGATAACTTTATAGACGAGGTTGGGTTTTGTACTTACAAGGGAAGGATCACTCAGATCACCTTGAAACCCTACTTCCGTACTTCAAATTTTGTTTACAGGTAAATCAGACACAAAGAGATTAGCTGCCAATTTGAAGTGCAAGGTCTTTGAATAAAAGGGTAACATTTGGACACGGTCTATCTTATACAGTGCTTGTCAGGTTCCAGAACTGCTAAATATCTCGTTTAGAATGCGTTTTTTGAACATTTGAAAGCGACAAAAGTTGCAGAGAATCAACAGAGCTATCAGATGGGCTACCCCGTGCCCTGTTTGACCACGTGGGGGCCCAAATTTGATTTTATGAATGGGAACCCCCATCTTTTATTGAGATTATGTATTTACGGAAAAAACTAAATCAGAATATGGTCTGCTCAAAACTGTAGGATGTGAGTCCTGGGCCCTACAGGGCCGGAAAGTGGATTAATGAAGAGAAGTGTTAAAAGTTCCTGAACGGCTAAATATGTCAGTTAGAATGCCTTTTTTTAAATTTGAAAGAGACTCCGATGAACTAGCCAATGAAAATCTGTGGGACCCTTCGTGGGCCCAAACTTTAATTTTTTTTAAATAAGAATCCCAGTTTTTTATTGTAGATTATGTATATACGGATAATGTCCTGCTCAAAACTGTAGGATGTGAGTCATAGACCCCACAGAGCCGAAAAGCCTATAATGGTGACAAATATTAAAAGTTCCGGAGCAGCTAAATATGTCAGTTAGAATGCGTTATAAATGAAAGAGAAACCGTTTCATAAAATCAACAGAGGCGTCTGGCGGGCGGGTCTCTCAAAATATTAGCCACTTCTCTGATTTTCCTGTAATTTAGTAGAATCTATCGAAAATGAAGCAAAATAATTGAGCTTGCTCTCTTTCTTATCACTAATATAGTGGTTGCTTATAACTGTCAAACTTTTCCTGTGGTGGCAGCCTACCCGTTTACTAGTTCAATGTTGTTCCACAGTATTGTCGCAGTGGGCGATTTGTTATAAATTACGAAGGAGCTCCTAAACTAGTGGATGCTGACAAATTTGAACATACTACATTTCTGGTGAAAATACAAACAAATTATCCCTGGTTGGAGTGATACTCGAAATCAATAACCCGGGATAAAATTCTCACTCACCAGGGTAAATTCCGGTATCTGAACCGGCAAATCTAACACTTTAGTGGTGTATATGGAAACTCGTACGATTTGGTACAAAACCAGTCATAGAAAAATGCTTCTAGAAAAAAGTAGAATATGTTACTACTATCAAGCAGAGCAAATGACTATCGGAGAGCACCCATATAAATAATTGATTAGTAATTATGAAGTATGGATAAAAGCAGTAGATGGTTAAACGTACATTCTACTATCGTCAGATAGATGTATTTCATGAATAAATCTCCATGCAGAAAAACACGCATTCTAACCAAGATATTTAGCATTTCCGGAAATTTTAACCATTAATATGCTTTCAAACCCTGTATGTTCATAACTTACATCCTACAGCAGCACATATTCTGATTTAGTTTATTTTCGTAAATACATAATGTGCAATTATAGATGGGGGTTCCCATTGAAAAAAATCAAAATTGGACCGCGTGGAGCCCAAATAGAGCCCCACACATTTTGATGGGAAGCCAATCCGATAGCTCTGTTGATTCTCTGCAACTTTTGTTGCTTTCAAGTTTTCAGGAAACGGATTCTAAGCGAGATATTTAGCAGTTCTGGAGCTTTGAAAAGCACTGTATAGGATAGACCTCGTCTAAACTTTAGCCTTTTATTCAAAGGCAGCTATTTTCTGTGTGGTACTTCACCTACCTTAGTACGAATTTGAAGTAGGGTTTCTAGGTGATCTGAGGGCCCTCTCCCGTGTTAGAAGTACAAATGGGGTAGCCCTGGTCTATTTCGATCAACGGGCAAAAACAGATCAGTACGATTATGATTGGTCGTCAGTCTTTACTCTATCGACTAATAACGTTACTCACCAGATTTTTTTCTTTTGATTGAAATTGATTCGGGCTACTATATATAAAACCACAGTTCGTAGTAATACCAATGGCATGAAGAATTCCACATTTTCTATAATTCATTCAGGGTAACTGCAACCTTCAGCTCGCTGCCCATAAGAGTAGGACAACAACTATTTCGAACAACTGCTTACTTCCGTCAAGGCTTCTAGCTTTGTTATATCTTTCAGTCTCGGTTATAAGTGAAATTCATGTTGGCCATAAATATTAGTCATTGATCATCCTGAAGTAATTAGTCGTAATTATATATTTAAAAAAAAACTTGATCACTTATTTGTTATGCTAAATATGATATAATAGAAATATGATCTTATATGTTAATTTTATTCACATCCTGTATTTTCTGAAAGTAAATCATGTAGTAGGTCTCACTGTTAATCTCCTGTAAAAGTTAATTAACGCGCCTGCTGTACGTAATTGACCATAGCTTTCAGTAATTCATATAAATGCATATTAGTGTTATGCCAATTAATGGTTTATGATTCATCAGCATTTTCGGTCGAAGTATAATTACTCTTAATTCTAATTTATCTTGATACAACGTAAACATGTAATAGTTTTAGATTCCTGCCTACCAGAAATAGTTTGTAATGAACTTGATACTATAACTTCCTAACTACGCACATCGAAGTTAATGTAGAGTTTTTTACACCCTCCTTTGATAATTTCGATACTCCCTAAACAAAACAGTCCTGAGGAAAAACCTGCTCCAGAGTCACAGAGAAAGAAGATATTATTATGATTAGGAAATATTCGAATTGTTGTTTGTATAGCTTGTTACGTCTTGAAAGAAGCATATTGAATGTAATCATTAACTCGTAATTAAGAAATCATTTAGTATATTTACCAAGACATACAATAGTATACATTGTATGTTTACTTATTGCAAATTTTAGCAGTTCGGAATTCCAGAATGGAATTTATCATTCCGGAATGTCAGAATTTCGAAACACCGGAATTTGGTAATGTGGAAAATTCGGAACTCTGGAAAGTCAAGAGATTATAATTCCACAATGTTTTCTTCAGTTGTCAGCACCAAATGATGTACAATAACATTTCACGTGGACCAGGAACCATCGATTTTTAAATTTTCCGCTAGCCAGAGCAGCAAGATAAGGTTCTAGTTCAATTGAGAAACCTATTGTCGGATAAGGTATAAGGGTGTTCAAAATTTTGGAATGAGAGCGACAATTTTTGTGGTTTCGTAATGTCGGTTCGACAATGGTGATTTCCGGAATGTCAAAACTTGGCAGATTTGAAAGGTTCATGAGCGGGGGGGTGTCATATTTCCGGAATCTGAGGAATTCTGAATTCCGGAATTGACTTTAGACTTTAGAAAGTACAGTAAAATGTCTTCCAATGTAAACATTTTATAATTTAAATTTATCATAAAAATAATAAGTTTTTCTAACATTAGTTTTAAATATCCGATATTATAGAGAATTCGCACAGGTTGCCGGTAAAAAAGCAGTATTATGGACCTCAAAATGAATCACTTTACCTATATCCTTCTAAGGGATCGAAGTTATTAGATTTTGTCACATGTTTTAATTTCAAGGCAAATAATTATAATCACAACTTTGAGGTCCCCAATGGCACTCCACTCTCCTTGGTGTTTTACGGTACAAATCTAGAATTGTTATGCGACTAATGATTTCTATGTTGGTTCGGAAACAAATCGAAGCCTTAACTTAGAGAGATTGTTGAAATAAATAAAATATATAGCATATTCCGTTGAGTGGGCACGCGTCCCCTACGCCCCTCTCTGGATCCGCCGCTGAAAGAGAAGTTAAAATGCATATTTTTGCCCTATGTTCTTCTAAGATATTCAGGTACGTATATACCGTCAGATTTTCTATTTGCTCGCTTAATTACAATATTGACAGACGTGGAGTCCGCTGCGAGGTTTATCGGTGCAAATTTAGAATTTGCATGCGACTGTTCGTCAATAAAACATTCGTACACTACGTTTGGAGCAATTTTGATGTGAATAATGCGAATGTACCGCTACTTTATTGTGTTTGGATAAAGTGATCATATTGGGTTATTTCTATGTAGATATTGCGCATAAGACAAGCTTTAAACCCGTGCATGATGGAGTCAAAAGATGATCACACAGTAAAAAATAGCTGTGTTAATTCAACACAATGCGGTATCTCAGCGTGACTACTACTTTTGTGTGTTAAATCAACACAACACACTGTGTTGATTTCGGTACTGGGAGAAAAAAAAGAGTTACGGTTGCAGCTAGATTTGAACATGGGTTGTTCAGTTAGAAGTCGAGAGTCTTACCAACTTCGCTAAATCGTCATTCGAAAGGAGCACTAGATTGAAACACTATAGAGGATTTAAAAATGTTGCTAACCCCAAACACAAACAAAGTTACTCTCACGACTTATGCCATGGTTTAATCACTTTTCCATTGGTCAATTAGGGATCACAATCCCCATTTACTGAGAATATGTTCCATTTCTATGAAAGCAAGCGAAGCATTTTACATGTTATTATGATAAGAAAGCAGTAATGCTGCTCAAGTGTTTAGCTGTCGCAATCTTGCTTGCTTTCATAGAAATAGAATATTCTCAATGAATGGGAATTCTGGTTCTCAGTTGACAAATAGGAAGTGATTAAACCATGATATAAGTTGTGCAAGTAACTTAGTTTGTTTTGGAGGTTAAGCAACATATATTTGATTCCATACACAGCTTCAATCTATAATGTAGGCGTTTAATTCAAATGTTGTTCACTAAATATCGTTTGCATCTTGCCGTTTCTGTCTGACGATTTAGCCAAGTCGGTAAGATGCTCGACTTCTAACTAAGCAATCCAAGTTCAAATCTCACTACGGCCGTATTTTCTTTTCACGGTACCGAAATCAACACCGTATGTTGTGTTGATTTAACTCACAAAAGTGGTAGTCACGCTGAGACACCGCATTGTGTTGAATTAACACAGCTATGTTTTGCAGTGCACCTTTGTATTCCACGTATATAATATCTGCTGCTCTCATAAGGAGCTAAAACTTTTTTAATTGTGGGAAAGTATTATTAGGCGAAAATTACATAGATACATAGATACAAGAAATCCATAACGGCGTGGAGTAAAGATTCCTGAAGATCATTAATAAAATTCAATTTTATGATATCAATAAACTACGCACAAATCCATCTGCGAATGATTAATTCAATAAATAAATAAATGTGTTGTAATACATGCAAAATATTTACCTATAACGAATTAACACATTATAAATGAGAATGAATAACAATTACGTAAATGAACGAATGAATGAACGAAAGTCGTGCATCAAGCAATACGTAAATGACTTTCATAGTGTATACGAATTACGTTCAAATCTCTGTATTCAATGACTATATATTCTTTTATATAGCTGATTCATACTCTTATATTCTGAAAGAATTAATGATTATTCTAATATCCCAAAGCACAAAATGTTCGAGATCAATACCCTCTCATCTACTAAAAAAGTTTTCAAAACAACAGAACGCGAAAAAAAAAATTGATTAGGGTAGTAGTCTTAGTTTAACTGTTAACTAGTAGAAGAGTATTAACTATTACATTAATGATATAAAAGTGCTTACAAGTGTTGAAAATAATTACTTCAACGATTGCATTATGCTTAATAGTTTCCACATGCGTGCAGTAGCAAGGTTTCTTCCCTACACATCTGCGAGGGATATCGTCTTGTCTACAGAAAGTGTTGGAGTCAACATCTTCTCTTTGTGTCAGCAATGGTGCTGATGGATGAACATACGTTATATTGTCACCCATCAAACTTGCGGCAGGACTAAAGTTGCTTGCTGCTTCTGCAAAAGAAAACTAAAATAATAAATTTGTTAAAGAAAGCAAAAAATATTAGAGCATCCTTAATGGTAAAGAGATGATGATTTAAAACATATATATATATATATATATATATATATATATATATATATATATTCCGAGAAAATGTTCGACATGTCGAGTTCCTTAAAATGCTGGATATTTATACAATACACAAATCAGTATCGCCATTTTAACATCTAACAATCAACCTTACTGACTCTTTCATATTTTTTGACTTGCATAACGTAGCACAAATTAAAGAAACTTAATTAAACCAGGCGTGTAATATTCTTAAATTCAAAATGGGGATTAAATAACACTAGGAAAGTTTTCCGAGTTTTCTTTGCTTAGCAAAATCTTTAGCGAGAATGAATGCACTTCTTGTACGTTTAAATAATTGACCATTGTTTATGTATGTAAATGTTTGATTATTTCTACACCTTTCCACCTCCGATCACACAATTTTTACACAAGTTGGTGTATTTGAATAACGACATTGAATATAATTTTCTGTTTGTAACGTATACATTTAACAGAATAAAACTCCTTAGTTTAAACACCCCTGACTTAAATATGAAAGACCCTACCGATACTAAAATATCAGTCTATAATACTCCAACTGCTACTTGCTTACTTATTATATGGCTTACGGAACCCGCAAGTTCATCACCGTGTTAACAAACGTTCACCATCGGGATCTATCCTGAGCAAGATCAACCCAGTTTTCATCACAAACACCTACTTCTCGAAGATCCCTTCTAATATTCTCCTCCCAACGTCGTATCGATCTTCCCAACGGTCTCTTTCCCTCTGGTTTAAAAACCAAAATGGAACATAATCTTAGTTTTTCTCCCATCCGAACTACATGATCTGCCCACCTTAGTCGTCGTGATTTTATTATTCTTACAACATCGGATAAGTTGTACAGTCCGTGAAGTTCTTCATTCTGTAGTCATCTCCAGTCATCTGTCCCGTTTCGTCTCGTATATCTTTTTCAAAACCATAATTTCAAACACTTAATTTATGTTCATCTGCTAGGGGTGTACTCCAACTTTCGCAACCTTAAAGTATTACCGGCAGAATAACCGTTGTGTATATTTTCAATTTCAACTTCCTTGATATCAATCGCGAGGTCAGGACTGAATAGAAGGAACATGTGTCGCCCGGCACTAATTTCAGTGCTCCCAAGTATTTTAATTTGTTCAAATTTGTTTAATCTCATCCTTAATTATTAAAATTTTATTTCCTTCATTCCCTGTGTGTAGTTTGTTTTATCTATGTTTACCTATAGACCTATCTCATCGCACGCTTCTACTAACATATCGGCGTTACTTTGTAGTCCCTCTATATCTTCCCGTATTAAATCTACATCATCCGCGTACGCGAACAGTTGATTCAAACCATTCAATGTTAGTCCATTTTTGTCCTCTTTTATTTTTACAATCGTATATTCTAATGCAAAGTGAAACAGTAATGGCGACAAGGCACCACCTTGTTTCGTTCCGTTGCGAATCTCGAAACTATCAGATATATTATTATCTACCCGTACTCTGCTGATGAGGTCGCTGAGACACATTTTCACAAGTTGAACAAGTTTCTGCGGAATTCCAAACTGTACCAGAAACCTTATTAAAATCAATGAATACCTTGTGAATACCGTTGTGTAATCATGGTATTCTCATTTCTTCTATAAAATTTGTCTCAAGGAGAAAATATGGTCCATCGTGGATCTTTTTCTTATAAATCCACATTGGTGATCTCGAATTACTTCACCTACGTATACACTTAGGCGAGTTAGCAGTACATTATTCAATATTTTGTAACATGTTGAGAGTAACGAGATTCCGCGGTAATTATTACTGTCCGATTTATCGCCTTTTTTATAAACCAGAACTATTAATGAGGTTCTCCATTCCTTTGAAAGCTCCTCATTTCTCCATATAGCGTTTATCAATTTATGCAGTTCCTAGATTAGTGCCGATCCTCCCGCTTTCATTAATTTGGCTGGAATATTGTATATTCTCGGTGATTGGAATTATTTAAATTTCTATATTGACATTTCAACCTCGATCTCGCTAAATACGAGTATCTCCGGTTCTCCGGTATAGAACTAAAATTCCTTCGTCCCCCCACCCCCGCCCCCGCCCCCCGTTATGTACATTAAGAAGTTTGTCGAAATAACTTTTCCACACATCGATAAGTTTAGTCCGATCCGCCAATAGATCTTCGCGTTCAACTCTAATCATCCCTAACCAAAGCTGGTTTCTTAACGAGTTTAGCCCTTTGTATACATCTCGTATGTTATTCTTCCCGCTTTCCTCTATCTCCTGAATCTTCTGCGTCATATATTCTCGCTTTGTGTTTCTGAATTCGTGTGTGGCGTTGCGTTTCGCGTTACTGTAGTGGTTGGTATTTGCTTCGCTTTTATTACTTAGCAATCGTTTCCTTGTTTGTTTTCGTTCTTCATGAAGTTTAAGTCACTCTTTATCAAACCAAGACTTGTTTATCTGATGTTTCTTCTCCCCTACATGTTTCTTCGCTGCGCCCTCACAGTATCACGAATTTCCTCCCACATCTTACATCAATTTCACTATTAATTTCACCTTTATTACTACTCGAGTCGACTAAGATTTCCAAACTATTTGAGATTTCAAAATGGTAGTCTGATTTTGCGTTTGGATTATCTAATCGGTTAACTTCGAATTTGAGTTGTTTTGATTCTTTGCTTTCTCTGTTCGCGATATATAACTTTTCCTTTACTTTTGTGATCACTAACTAATGGTCAGTGTCACCTTCCGCTTCTCTGTGAGACTTAATAACCAAAATATTGGTGTGTCTTCTTCTATCTACTAATACCTGATCGATCTGGTTGAGCGTATTGCCATCCGGAGATACCCATGTGTATTTGTGTACACCGTGTATGTCTATGTGCTGGAAGTATGTGCTCTTTACTAGTAGGTTTTTTAGGATGGCAAAAGTTATCAGTTTGGCTTCATTATTCTTGGTGATTTCGTGAAGTCTGTATTTCCCTATAGTAGATCAATATTTTTCCTCCCTCCCCACCTTAGGGTTGAAATCACCCAACACAATTTTCGAATCATATTTCGGTAATCGGCGAAACAACCTTTCTGGATGCTCGTAAAATGTATCCTTGTCGTTATCATTAGACACCCCGCTCGGAGCATAGACATTTATTAAAACCGTGTTGCATCATCGGGTACGTATCGTAGCGTACGATTGTCTTTCGTTGAAGAACTCTGTATTCTGAACCACCGGCGCAGTTCTTAATTGCTGATATTCCAACTAGTTGTTTAAATAAATATGTATAAAGGTGTCGAGAATTTACAGTCCAAAATTTCAATTTTGGCACAGAGGTTTGGCTTTCGGATCGCTATGCATCGTTCAGATTTGTGACGACAGTGATATGACTGCTTACATTGCTCATATAATGTAGATGTTGGCAATACCCTTGTAGAAATTCACGCTTGACGAAGTTTCTCTTCAGATATCATTAGAGCGCACACAAAAACATATTTTAAAATATTAGGTAGACATCTGGGTTCCTGGGCATAACCTCTTTAGGCCGCCATCTTAGAAAATGGTCACCGCTTTCTACCATACCTGCATATACCCCTGCTGGAATACCATGATTGACAAAGTTTCTCTTCAAATATCAATAGAGTGCATTCAAACATATTTAAAAATATGAGGTAGGCATCTGTCAACCTGGGCATAACTTCTGAAGGCTGCCATCTTGAAAAGTGACAGCCGCTGCCTACCATGCCTGCATTGAATATATCAGAAATTATCACATTTACTGCAAAATCACTTCGGACAAAATTTGTTGACACAAATCTAAACAATATTTTTGAAATAGCATACCTTCATATGGTAGTAAGTTGTTGTTCAGAAATATGCAGCAATTTGTAGAAAAAAAGGCACATTTCCTGAATCAGGTTTAATATAACTTTAATCCTGAAAAGTGTATTTGAATACATGTCAAGACAAAAAATTAAAACAAAATGCTTAAAACAAAATAATAAACATTTTATACACTACAATTATTTCGGTTTATAATATGGTTTATTTGTTTATGCAGGCTTCATATTTGGAAGCGCAGCAACATAAATTACCAGATGCTTGCAGGAGCATTTCAATATATGCATCGAAGTTTTGCATCCGCAAATAGTGATTATAGAAGCGGGAACATTTACAACTAAGTGTGTTGGCATGAGTATGCCACACTCAGTCTGATTTCCTCTGACATCTTCATCGTGATGTGATGAGATTAGCTAGAAATGTCACTCTCAAACATAAAACAACGTTTCAGGAATGTTTTGATTCCTTTTTCACCATGGTTCTAACATCGTGTGAAGGCCATCGAGTAGACTTGATAGTTACGTTCATAGTTCTATTAAAGCAAGTTAGCGTGCGCGAAGAATGAAAGGAGATCCAGTTCAGCTACTGACAATAGAAAGTATGTCACCGCTTCCAGTGTGTACGGATACGTTCTGGTCGTCTACAGAAAATAAAAATATCTCCAGAATTTGATAAGAGAATTTAAAATAATTAAAGCGAAAGAATCCAAAGTACAAACCTACCTCAGTGGTACCATGTTCACCATATTCGCACCTGGGAAATCTGCAATATCTGTTGATGGTGGTGTAACTTGAAATCATTCTGATTTGTATTCAGATACGGAGAAAGCTGCCCTTCGAATAATACTTCGCATCTTTCACGTCATCTCTGATGGCAAATCAAAAAAGTTATTTCTATTCTCTGACACTGATGTTTCAGTTTTACTACTATGCTTCTGTGCGAAGATGAAAGAACACGGTATGAATGAATTGTACCTCAGCAGATCAAGTACGAATGTAATCCCAATTCTTGACGAGCGTTTATGCCACTCTATATGTGCCACATACTTTCTAATCATGTACTCACTGGATGTGACAGTACTAGTACGATTGTAACGACAACAACAGCAATCAAATCAACCCCTCATCTGTATTAGCAGCACTCTGGCAATCAAATTAAAATATTTAAAATAGGAATTGAATAGTGGTTCCAATATTATACCGGCACGTGTAGTGATAGAATGTGCAAAAGAACTATCATATCCACTAACACTACTATATAACGAAATTCTGAAGCACGGAGTATTTCCTGAAAGATGAAAAAATGCCTATGTTATTCCCATCTTCAAGTCCAGTAACAAGATAGATGTTTCAAACTATCGTCCTATATCTATCCTTCCATTGTTTTCAAAAGTATTTGAGTCCTTAGTATATGATTATTTGTACCCTCAACTGTATTTGAAGATCTCCCCCTATCAACATGTTTTTGTCAAGGGACGATCAACAAATTTGGCAGTATTCACGGATGTTCTGGCAAATTCTTTTAATAAAAGAGGACAAGTTGATGTCATTTATACTGATCTATCGAAGGCATTCGACTCAATATTTCACGGCATACTGTTGGATAAATTAACGTATTATGGAATTAATGTAATACTGTTGAAATTATTCGTTAGTTATTGAGAAGTTGAACTCAGTGTGTTGCTTTAAATGGTGTGTTATCCCATGCTTATTCAGTTTAATCAGGTGTATCACAAGGCTCTCACTTAGGACCCCTACTTTTCTCGGTATTTATAAACAATATGCCATCCGTATTAAAGCATTCCTTTCCTCTCTTATTTGCTGACGATGTTAAAATATTATCTGAGGTAAAAGCAAATGATGATTGTCAACTTCTCTAATCGGACCTTAATGCATTTAACAAGTGGTGTGATAATATGTATTTGAAGGTTAATGTCAAATATTGCAAAATTGTTAGTTTCATAAATAAGAAAAACATAATAACATTTAATTGTAGTATCAGTAACCAAAATGTAGAAAGAGTGACTGAAGTTAATGACCAAGACATAATTTTCTCATCCAATCTGTCAATTTAGAAAGCATATTTACTCATTATTAAGAATAGCTTATAAAAGGTATATTTACTCATACTAGGTTTCATAAGGCGTAATTCTTTGCTTAATTTCTCAGCTCAAACTGCACTAAAATTATATTATACTTCAGTGTGATCTGTTTTAGAATACGTCTGTTTTATTTGGTCCCACACCAAAAGACATATCAAACAAAAATTGAAAATATTCAAAAGAAATTTCTTAAATAGATCTGTTTAAAAAATATAGGAAATGAAGTATACAATGACTCCTACGACAATCTATGTAAAATATTAAATGTGACAAAACTCAAGAATAGACGGGACATAACTGACGGTATAATATTACCCAACATTTTTAATGGATACATTGACTATTATCCTAAGGGCTCAAAGGTAGATCTCCATAAATTTTAACCTTTGATTCGTGCGCAGAGGTTGTATAATGATGTCATTGTGAAACTGATGTTGATATTTTCAATATATCTCTAAGTGAATATAAACGGCGCTCTGTTTGTATATTTATATCTATATTGATTGTTTATATGCTCATGTATGTGTATATACATTGTTTATATGCTTATGTGTATGTATATTGATAGTGTATATTTTTTGATTATACGGTATGTCTATTATGTCCATTTCTCTGGAACTTTTGTTTCTGTAGTGGACAAATAAATAAATAAAATTAAATTAAAATAAAAGCCTGTTCTTCGTCGAGTTAGAGCTTTTCAGAAGCTGAAGAGTTCCTAGTTAATGTTCTGAAGCCAGGCAGCAACTGCAAGACATTTGATGAATTGAGGTGTTTCTGATACAAACATAGCTGATTGCAAGCTCTAACTGGCTTGCCTCCTACGTCAGAATCACTGTAGGATCATTTGTTGCAATGTTACTATGTTATTTACATCAGCTCTTCCATTTTGAATCTAGAGCGACAAATATTAGATCACCTAGAGTACGGATAATACGAGACAGTGGCATCCTCATGCCAACATAGTTAGTTGTAAATGTTCCCGCTTCCATAATCATTATTTACATATGGAAAACCAGCTGTAATATATTGAAATGCTCCTGCAACCGATATGATAATTTATGCTGCAGCGCTTGCAAATGTGAAGCCTGCATGAACAAATAAACCATAGTCTCATAAAAAACTACCGAAATAATTGTAATGCATAAAAGGTTTATTATTTTTTAAAAAGAATTTTGTATTCATTTTTGGTCATGATATGTTTCCAAATGCACAGCACTTTCTTATATTAAACCTGATTTAGGAAATTTGTTTGTATTTTTCTACAAATTCATGCATATTTCTGAACAACCGCTTACTCTAATAAAAGTTTGCTGTTAGAAAAAAAAATGTTTGGATTTGTGTCAACAAATTTTGTCTGAAGTGATTTTGCAGTAAATGTGATTATTTCGAAGATATTGAATGCAGGCACGGTAAGCAGTGTCGGTCATTTTCCAAGATGGCGGCGTACAGAAGTTATTCTCGGGATGCCAAATATATGCCTTATATTTTAAAAGCCGACCGGGTAGCCGTGCGGCCTAAGGCGTTGGACCCACGTCTCGAAGGTCTCAGGTTCGAAACCTGGCAGGGTCATGGGTGTCTTTTAACTAGAACGTGACGGATATCTTGACGGGCCGAAGTCAACAATTACTATACTGGCCCTTATAAAATAAAGTTGAACAAGTTTTATCATATTTTTAATATGTTTGAGTGCACTAAATGATATCTGAAGCATGACTTTCCTACAGGGGTATTGTCAGCAACTGGACTAATAAACTTAAATTGAATAAAAATTACTGAGTACGCTGTTTCGAGGACAGTTACAGGGCTAATGAAGGACAATTTTCAGGGTTACCTCACTTTCACCAGTTAATACTGGTAGTCAAAATACTGATACTTAGTCAAATGTCGCTCTTAAATACGTTCAAAAAATAGGTCTTCAGTCACTGTACGAGTTGCAGTATGTATTTTATAAAATAAACATTGTCTACAAAATTTGCATGGTCATCAACAAACCATATATAACCAACACTATAAACGGTCACAATCATCAGGGAACCGTAACGTAAGGGACTCTACGTATGTTCTTTAAAGTTTGAGGAACCAATATTTTCACGTGAAGGAGCACCAGAACAAACAACTAGAAAAAAAAGCGACATGAAACTCTAAGAATTGTTTATCAACTATAGCGACCTGGAATGTTTAGCAACAGGAACCAGAAAACCTAAAGAAGGAGTGAAATACGGCTAATAGTAGGTAGATTGGAGTAAAGGGGACAGAAGAAGTGTTATCGGAGAACAAACGTAGTGGCAAAAAGCGACAGATCGCAGAAGGAGCTTTGCAACTTGGTTGGTCAGTGAAAATACTAGGTAGCGTGGGTGGTGATGGATAGAGAAATGAGTCATCATGTTGAAATTGTACGTCTGGTAGGGTCGGCGGTGGACACCCCCACTAAATACTGTCAATCACGAATACCACCGGTACAGCGCGCACGCACGTCCACCACCAGCTCCGCCAATCATCCATTTTAAACACGCCGGGATGAATCTTCTGACACCATCGTGAATTTATCCACTAATTTTGTTGCCATTTCCCCCTGCTCCATTGCAGATCTCCTTCTGTACATTATCGCGTTTTCCAGCATCCTTTTCCTTCGATACCACTTTCGCTTCCATTTCTCACTCGAACCAACTAGTAGATTTCTTTCGTCCTTTCTTTGACTTTTCTGGCTCTGCGAATGATAGAATTGTTGGATACTTTTGACAAAAATTTAACTTTCAAATTTTGCAATCAGCATATTTACAATATCTACTTCAAATGGTAGAAAGAGTTGTTAGGTAACTGTGTTAGGACTTTATATTTTGCACTATAATTTTGTTAAGATCAAACAGGCAAAATAGGTCCAGGGTGAATACATTCTAATACCCTATTATTTATATTTTTATTATTGCAATTGGCGGTTTCCATCTCAAAATAAGCAGGTAAACCCAAAGTGCGTTGGAAAAAATATGGCTAACAAATTACGGTAAAACTTTGTAATTTTTCGTAACTTCAAGCATTTTTTTCTTTCGAAAACCAAAACAAAACAAGAACAACTGATCAAAGTACCAGTAACTTGGTGTCTTATTTGATTAGTCCTACCAGCATGTTTGCTCTGTCCTGTGGTACGTAGTTTTCGTACCATTTGTCAGCAAGAATGCCAGAAGTTAAGAAATGTGACATTTCTAACTACAATATTTCAAAAACCTCATCCTTAAAAATTCTGAAAATTTTACCATATGATACCCAAATGGTAGGTAGTTGACTGTAGAAGCAGATTCCAGGATTTCTGCCTTGAACATGTTTTACAAATTTTTAACACGGACCATCTTTCAAGATTTTCCGAGTTTCACTTACAGTGTTATAACTCGGAAACTATGCGCCCGAACATGGCCGCTTTTTTTTTATTATTATTATTTTAGAGCATGGAACGTCCGTTCCAACGCTGTAAGCAATGGTTTCGTATTTTGGATGGGACGGAATATATGGCGGGAAATGTTCGAAACGAAACTGCAAAAAATCTCTTTATTTTTTTAAAAAAAATCCTGGAGTTTGAAACACTGTTTCCCAATAACCAAAAACTACAATAAATGTTCTCTGACCCATAAGAAATATATTCTGCAAGTTCTAGGACATTGCCTGTGGAACTGAGTTAAAAACAAATAATACTACCTTATTATCTTGTACACATGTGGATTTCCCGCCATATCCTGAAGCAGTCTATACACCTCCCTAATTGACCGATCGAATAGATTTATGAGTGTTTATCGGGCATCTACCACGCTTCCAGATTATATAAGTGGAATTGCTTAACTATGTGTGGAAGGAAATTTATTCGGTGTTCTTTGGAAAAAATAAAATATATATGAATTTTGGGGTGAAAATTAGTAATTCAATACTTTCCAGGATGTCAATACTGTTCGTGTGCGGTTGCAAATTGCCGGCCAGGGTATAGCCGTGCGATATACGGCGCCAGGCCAACAACTCGAAGGTCCCGGCAGGAGCATGGGTGTAGATTTTAATGGCTAAAGGGCGAATCCTGACGGCCCGAAGTCCAAAGTTACTAGACTGGCCCATATAAAGACAAAGTTTACCAATGTTTTACGGTCGCAAATTGTTCTAACAATTCCCTGAGCAATCAGCTATTTAGCGTGGAAATTGCCAATACGGGTGAAACTGGGAACGTTATATTAAGAGAATAAATAAAACCCGTTCATGAAATTTAAAAATTTCCATTTTGTTTTGCTTGAAAGGTACGGGTAAGTAGTATTAGCACTTTTTGTTTTGTTTCTGCTAACGTGAAATTTGGTTTATGAACGAACTTCCTCAGGCACATTGAGAATAATTTAGCAAGTTCCTCTTTCATTTTTCTCACCTCCCCATTTAAACATTTCTGCTGTAAGTCCATCTTCTCCTGGTGATTTTCCGTTCTTCATCCCTCGAAGCACTTTATCCACTTCTTCTTTCATTACGTCTGGGACTTCTACATCATTTTCTTCTGTCTTTATTTCCTAGCTCTTCCTCTTCCTTACTATATATATATATATATATCTATATATATATATATATATGTATATATATATATATATATACATATATATATATATATATATTTATATATATATATATATATATATATATATATATATGTGTGTGTGTGTGTGTGTGTGTGTGTGTGAGTCTACCATTTGTGTACGAATGACGCGAGGGTGTGTAGACAAACTAACATGAATAAATGATTAGATAATGTGTGTGAGCGGAAAAAAATATGTGCATGTATATAGTGTGTAATACTTAGTAAACTTACGCACCTATTTAGGGAACATGATTGTGAACAAACAGTATAAGGCTCCATAATAAATTCCTAATAGCATCAACAGTCTTAGTTCTTCTCAGGTCCAACCGAGAAAATGTGTTCACTGCTCTTTTTCAGGCTAGTTGCTTAGACGTAATGAAACATCAGACAATTCCCACTGCTCCAGGTCCAGATTTTGCAGGTCGTTTCATCAGTCAGACCAGGCAAATACAGGGATGGTACATATACTCGATATTCACTTGTAGGTTTTTTTAGCCATCCGTGTCTTACCTATTGTGATTCTTTCGTAACGACATGCAATTCAAAATTATGGAAAGTGATAATGGAAACATTTAAACTAAATCTGAAATAATTATGTGTGGTGCAGGAGATAATTGACTGATAGCCATTCAAAACGAAGTGCTTGTCAAGGTTACTATATTCTCTGCTCTTGTACTGATTGAAAGGATTTTCTCAAAACTACCCTCAATCCACTCAAAACTGGTTTCTTGCAGCCATACTCAATAGCCTCCGGACAAATAACACCAGGTCACCGACCATATCCGAATTTTCCTTCCTTCTCTCTCTTTACTATTCTCAGGCACACAACAATAGACAGGTCTTCTTTCCCCTCTCTCAATCCGATTTGCCTAACCCCTCGTCGTGACTTGTGGTTGATATATCGAACCTTAAAACTAATAAATATATGTATTTTGTAGTAAATTATTTATATACATAGATATAAGTTGGCGTTCTTAAACAAATGAAAATTACTTTGTTTTTCTGTTCCCGTAGACCGAGTAAACGAGGGGTCTGAGGGCTTTGCCTCAGCTAGCCTTTACCTAGTAATAAAATAACTCAAACATCTATGGTATAGTAACCAGTGGTTCGTTTCTAAAAAATAAAGTGGCCTGGAAGCGAACGTATTTAGCAGGGAGTCCGGGGACCCAGATCCCCTCCGGAATTTGGATTTATGTAAAATTAGTATAATTTTAGGCAAAATTGTATGTATTTGCGCAAATTGTACACCCAGAAAGACTCCCCACAAAGGTGCTGGACCTCCGGCCCCCGAAACAAACTTCTAAAATCAGGCCTGCCTGGCACCCTACAGCTTGTGAATTGGTGTAATAGTCTGTAGCCTATTAAGAATAAAGAAATAATAATAGAAAACAGATAAGATTGGGGAGAGAATTTGCAAATCTGAGTTTGTATTTAATCGAGAGTTGATATATTACAAAAGTGGAAGTCTGGACTGCTACTTACAGAAGTTTTTCAAATGCGAGAAAGCACAGAATGAATCACAGTGGTGGCTACTCCACTACTGATTTCTAAAATTTCAAAAGTATTTGCTGGTCTAAGGAACAAAGGAAATGTGTGCCCATTGTTGCGTAAAAGGAGAGAATGAAAAGTAAAAAAAAAAATAATACAAGAAACACATTTTTCACCTTATACATTTATATTTTATCGAACTTCTTAATTTCCCATTGTTGCGTATCCGGTTTTATTAATCGAAGTACCCTTTTCTTCTTGAAAGTGTTATGGCCAGACTCTGAAGTAAACCGCGATCCGTCGAGTCACTTACACTTACACTTTGATTCACTACGGTTTCAGTCTTTATTTTCTTCTTAAAAAGAAAATCCAAGGTTTTAGTCAATTTTTGATACAAAGAAATAAATATTATGTTCATTCCTTAGCATAATTTATGAAAAACAACCTTCCATACTTTTACTGTCTCACGAGGCGAACGTCGGGATCTAATGACAAGATTGTGGATATTTCCCTCCATGCGTTCCTATGGCAATTCGACGGGTGTTATGCAACAAATCAAATTTAAAAAAATGAATATTATCTTTGATTAGGATTGTCTCTGTGTTTTTATGCAAACAGAAAATTAGTCTACACTATATCTTCACGGAAGGAGCCTAAACATTTGTCTAATGATTTGAGATGGGGTACTTGATATGTGGAATGGTAAAAAGATTCCTTTATTTGTTGAGATACTCATCCGTTTCTCGGTCCTTTTTAGAAACTGATGACAACTGACCTTCCTATCGTCTTGTTTCAAGCTTCAAAATCACTATTGTTAAATTATTGCTTTTGCCTGTTCATCTGTGGAGTCGATTACCCCTCCCCCTGGCTATTGCTTTTCCACGCTTATTCATAGTCAACTAACGGCGAACCATACTTTATTTTCTTCTAAGGAGCACACACCAAAGGTGTCCATTTTGGCCTGACCTCCACTCCACCTCCCATCCAGCTTTTATCTGGCCCTCCACCTCCACTCCACCTCCACTCCAGCTATGATGTGCCCCTCCATCTCCACTCCACATCACCATCCAGCTCTGATCTGCCCCTCCACCTCCACTCCACCTCCACTCCAGCTATGATGTGCCCCTCCACCTCCACTCCACATCACCCTCCAGCTCTGATGTGCCCCTCCACCTCCACTCCAGCTATGATGTGCCCCTCCACTCCACATCACGCTCCAGGTTGGAGGGTGAGGGGGAATGATGTTGAGGGGTGACCTCCGGAGGGTGAACCTCCGGAGCGTGGGCGTCGTCAGAAAATTTTCCAGGGTGGGGCCATAAAGATTAAAACACGTTCTGGGCGAAAGGCAGGTTTATTATTATTATTAGCGCACTCGTATGAATTATTAACGTAAGTGAAAAGGGAAAAATATAGGGTTTGT
>JAGDQP010014771.1:519-44333 GCA_022664845.1 Lepisma saccharinum | reverse complement strand
AAAATTGGCCGACCGAAGCACCGCTGAAAATCACTTGGCCAAGTTTTCGACGAAAAACCAAAGAAGTTCTACACCGATGGAATTATGAAGCTACCCGAAAAATGGCAAAAAGTCATAGATAATAATGGTCAATATGGACTTGATTAAAATTGATTTTCAATAAAGAAATTTTTTGTTCAAAAATGTACCAAAAAACCGCGGAGACCTTTTATATGACCCTTTATATATAATAATATAATTCACAACCATATTCAATCCACTACTGGATGAGGCCTCTCCCCGAAGGAAGGAGTTGGTCTACTGCTCCCACGCTGACCAGACGGGTTGGGAGAGGAGAGCCGAAACTCTCACTGTGATCGCCACTGTCTTTTATTCACAGCAGCTCCCCAATTTTCCTGACGATGCTGGGTCAACACCGAAATTTTTAAGCCCCCACCGGGAATCGAACCCGCGACCGCTCGCACTGAAGTCGAGCGCGCTACCGACTTATATATACACTGTATATATGGGAGAGAGAGAGAAATAATACATGCGGTTGTGGGACATGGATGTCACAGGGTATATCAAAGGGCTCACAATTTGGTGAACATTTTGTATAGAACTGACAGTAAACTAATTGGTCTGTAGTTTTCCACGCGTTCTTTGTCCCCTTTCTTGTGCAACAAAATGATAACAGCATTATTTCAACTTGACGGTATTTCTCTCTTCCTCAGGCACATCGAGAATAATTTAGCAAGTTCCTCTTTCATTTTTTCACCTCCCCATTTAAACATCTCTGCTGTGAGTCCATCGTTTCCTGGCGATTTTCCGTTCTTCATCCCTCGAAGTTCTTTATATATATAATAATATAACTCACAGCCATATTCAATCCACTACTGGATTTTAAAATATGGCTTGTGAGATACAGACTTATTCTAACTTTAACAAGGAAAAGACTCAATTTTGTAATGGCTATTCATACTACGGTATATTCTCTAATTTGATCATACGTATTTGCATGGGATATACATGCAACTATGGCCTATTTCCATCACATGCTGGAAAGATTACGTCTCTCTGCAAGCACTCTTCTGGAGCGAGTGGGGGAAAATTGCAGCGACCTTAGTATATATTTCAACATGGCTGATGAAAATCAGGGAATTTTTTTATATTGAATAAACTTCAGTCAGAATAACCGGCAGCAGGACTAATCGAAGTCCACCCTGAATGCTATGTGGCCTTGTTCAAAGCACAAATTGCAATAGCTATGTAACCAGTGGCGGATTAAGAGAGAAGGCGCAAGTGGCGCGGTACTGGTACTCCTCCTTAGGGGAAAATATTTTTTATATTAACGTCATTTTAACAATTTACCCCATAGAAAGCTTCTGTTTGTTTGGTTTTAATAACAAATTTATTTTTTTAGAACCACCTTAGTGTTTCATATTCCATGTAAATCTTAGTAATATGAGCGGAAATATGATAAATTTATACTTAAAATATCAAGTTACCGGAAAAAATATCGAAAATGTCCCCGTCTATTCCTCAAGTCAGCCCCTCCCCGTACGAAAATCCTGGATCTGTCCCAATATGTAATTTCAATCAAGATAATCTTATGTTTCGAAAGGATTAATCCTGACGGAAATGATGCCGCCTTGTAATAATTCATAACCAGTCCCGGTGGTCCAGGACAGAAACGTCGCGGACTTTGGATCGGGAAAGGATAGGAACGCAGGTTCGAAACCCCTGACTGAAGTTTTCTGGGGTTTTCCGTTCCACCAACGAATGCCGGGATGATACCTTAAGCAAGGCCCTCCGCTACCTTTCCTCTCATCTTCTCTACCCTATTCTGGTCTGAGTCAGAGATACCCCAAAACCATAAAAATATAATAAAATTCGTAATCAGTTATGGTCCCCCGCCTAACGATAAACAGCCGGTCATGTGTCTGTGGTGTTGGGCCAGTGTCGCCGGGATTATAAAGCTTCAATCCCGGATGGAGCATGGATGTTCGTTCGTTTTAAACAACTTACAGAATTAAGACAAGCCGATCTGTCATTAGTTAGTAAAGAGAAAACGTTAATAATACAAATATTTTACTTTCCAGAAACAATCAGCATTCACATAGAATAAAACTTATCAGAGGAATGGCCTGAAGAACTGAAACTTCTTGTTCATTAGTAAGTGCAAAACCAAAAATTCTTTATTTTGACGGATGTCCTATCGAGATCACGAAACTTCCTGAAAGTATTTGTTTGTTTAAATTATCCTCCATAATTTATATCGAATGTTAGCTTCTCGGTTTAACAGTTAACTCAGTTCGGTTTACACGTAATGTTTATCCTTATTACAGCACGAGAATAAAATGTAGAAATAAATACTAAAAAAGCAAAAAGATGAAGCGTTGCGGTTCCATGTTTGTTTTAGATGAATCTGTCCTTCAACACTATTCGCTCCGAGGTTCGAAAGACAACCTACGTCATACGCACCGATGCTAGCAGTGCAACACATTTCCCATATGAAAGAATGGATGGATAAATGATGACGTCAACAATTAGCATGAAAGGAGGGGTAAGTGTGTTACGTCACATACATAGAAAAACACAAACACACACATACGAACGCACACAAAACAGTCACAGATGAAAGTTGGTTGAATGAAATGGAGCAAAACAAAACAAAACAACAACAACAAAAAAAGACATGTTCACTTACCTTGATGGTTGCTGTTGGCACATAGAGGGGCGTTTCCGTTTCTTTCTTGTCTGACTTTGGGTAACCCGGAGGGGCACCAATGCGAAATCCTTTGGCCTTCACCCAGAAACGAAATTTAGAGTTTTCGGCGCTGTTGCTCTCCTCTCCACGAAGAGTTTTCAAAATTCTCGAGTATTTACGTCGTGTAATGGTTTTTGTTTTAGCCGCATCTCCGTACGTCTGTAACACCCACGGTTGAAAATTATCATACATATCCCGACGAGACATTTTGCCTCCGGGATACTTCCAAAATGTTGGTAACATTTCTTTTGTTGTATTAGTAGTTGTTGTGGGACTCGCAGAGCCACATGAAGCGACGATAGACGAAGAATCGCCAGTAGTATTATTACTACTAGTGGGACTGGATTTGTTGGGAGGAGAAGTTGTTTTGGTAGGCATGACCCACCCTCCTCCTGCACCAGTGTCACGTCGACGAAGAGATTTTTCCGACATGTAGAAAGAAGACGGCAGCTGTTCGCTTGTCTTTTTACCTGACAAGCTAGCTTTTAAATAAAACACCAACCGAGCAAACTTTTATTTTGTTTTCTTCTTCACCGCGACACACACGAAACAATAGTGTCGACAGTGCAAACTCTCAATGTGTAAAAGTTCCTACTAGCGTTTACAAGTCTCACAGTGTCCAACGCTAGTATAGTTAAAACAAATTCAGTTCTATAGTTCCAGCGGAATGAACACATCGACCGTTGCAAGCGAATATGAAGCGAAAACTTGCTTCCAACTTCTGTCCCGTATAGGGATAGCACAAAAATTGGTTGCGCGAATCGATGACGATGTTTTTCTGTGAAGTTGACAGATGTCACTTTTTCTCTGCTTTAGAGAAGACTTTTTTCCGTAAACAACAGTGTGGTAAAAAGAATTCAACTGTGTGTGAGAGAAGTGACGGTCTGTCCCAACACGGATATTATATACTGTCCCGCTACTCGACTCCTGTGCCCGTATCCAGCCAGCCGGCCGCTAGCTGTGCGCGCGGATTCTGTGTCCCGAACGCCCAGGCCGGCTTCGTGGGGTCCCCTCCCTCATTCTGCCTCTCCCCCTCCCCCCTCGCTTCACCGCCCCATGCCGCCTGCCACGGGACACACCGAGCAGAGCAAGCGAGGGGTCGACCGCCCGCCCTTCTCCTTTCCTCTCGCCCCGCACGGCTGACAGAATCCGAGCCGCCAGCTAACTAGGGTCCCGACTCGGAGCTCGTGCCACAGGTGAACCCATCCCGCGCGCTCAACACTACACAACAGACACTCACACACATACACATCAAGACGACTCCTCCGATCAGATCACCACGCATTCACTTCCATACATATACACAAACGATCTTGCTTTGTTGCGTCCATCCATACAAATGTGTTCACTCAGCCATACTGCTCTTCTTGAGAAGAAAAAGATTTTTTTAAAGAAGAAATAAGCAGTCTCTCTTTTGAAAAAGAAAAAAAGGTGAAGAACTTTTCCACGAAAGCAATTTCTACTCCGACTCGGTTCAACTTGTTTGTCAATCGGTCGGTGATCGTGCCGTGTACTCGTGTTGTCTATGAAAAACTGAAATAAATGGTAAGCTTTTACAAACAAAAGCTGTGGAGTCAGCCGCATTAAAAAAAAAGGCAGACATGGCCAATGTATCTTGAGGTGTTGACAGGGAATAACCAGATCTCAACAAATATTGACCGATGACGATTACGTAAATTAACAGTGAGTATGAAGAGAAAGAAGAGAGGAGGATCATGGACTTCAGAAAGTAAAAACTCAGGGAACAAAGCTACCTACCGTCTTCTAAATCTTCCACGCACTCACTGGCTCGACTTAAAACACATTTAAATTAATCGTGAAGTCACGAAGTTCAAATGAAGAGACTGCGTGTGTCATGTAGCACTGTAAACTGTGAAACGGACGAGATATGAACAGCTAATAAAAGGTATTCTGTAACTGAAGAACGCCGAACAATACCATGACAGCTACAACACCTGGATTTTATGATGCTAGGAAAATGTTTCTAGCCAGAATTACTATATACTCCAAAACAAATAAAGATTTCAGATTAAGAATACACTAAGTTATGTTATAATCTTCCAAAAATGCTGTATCTTTTACTTGAATGAGTCTCTTCCTTTCTCTTCGTATTCTTCAGGGCACTGTCCTTTAAGACATTAGTTTTTTACTACTGTGAAATAAAAAGATATTTGCCAAAACGGATTTCCTTAGACCCCAGGGTATGGCTGGTGTGGTACTTTCGATAGATACCCTGGCCTACTGTACATATGCACACCATTCCTTTACTTGAAAGACTGCTTGCCGAGGGCCGTCATCTCTTAGACACCTTTACTCAAACAGCACAAAATTACAGATATGTTTCAGGAACGTTGCAATGTCCCATTTATATTTCAGGAAATCGGGTTTCTGGGCAGATCTCTCGATAACGTAAAGGTAAGGTTGACAACATTTTCAAGGTTTCAAATAGGCATCAGAGAGAGATTGATTTTGCAACATTCCCATCAACTCTTGCGTCGCCATATTTGATGAATAGTCGTAGCTTACATACAAACATTCAGGTGTCAACAATTCAGATTAGAACTAAACTTTGAATATTAATCTAGTAAATCCCCTGTAAACTCTGTTTCTAAAACTGCCATCCAATAGGATGAGTGTAAATGGTAATAAATGAGTGAGGTCTCACGCGCGGAGAATAGTAGAAGAACTATTGTGGCCATTCTTTCGTAAAGAATGCTTGCGTGACATAACTTACCCATGCGAAAGGTCCGTAGTTCGAATCCTGTTCATGAGACGATTTTAATGTCGTATATGTGCAATGTTATGTTTTGTAATATTCTCTTGGTACATAAAGTAAATCGATAAAGATCTCGAATCCATAGTAGAGATATAGTATTTTTATTTCATGAGAACCTTTTTCCCAAACCACTTCCCCCAGAAACCCCCTACCGCGCCAAGGAAGTGACAGGGTCCTGTCGTAAAACATTTATTGCCCTCCTGCTTTCTTGCAGGGTTTACATCCTCTAGAAATTTATTTTGAATTTGTTTGTGTAAGTGTGAGGATAAGAAAATCAGAATATCAATTTTTTTAGATCGTAGTTCTCTGGTATAAGTCCCGAAAAATGGAAGAAATATATAAAACATGTAGAAAAGACTGAAGTGAAACAGGGGCCTGGAATCCGTTTTCGACATCAGTTGTACGCCTTTTATTGAAGTGTCTGACTCAACGGAGGAGAACAGCGATGACTCGGATGGTCTAAGCGCGGATACAGAATAAATCTTTAGGATAAGTTCATAAATTTTATGCATTTATATATTTTCGTACATTTTTTTCAGCATGATAAACATATCACTCGTCAAAATTATCTTAATCATTAGAACTTCTTTTTGGGGGAGGAGCCAGACTCTATTTCTTTTTTGTGCCATGTCTTTATACAGATGTAAAATATATCTAATAATAATAATATAATAGCTAGGACGCATTTATCGACATGTTACCGAGGGAAAACGGTAAACATCAGTAAGGATGGCCGGTACCGGAAATCGAACCTTAGTCCTTTCGATTATAAGTCAAGCATTCTACCGACTGATCCTTATTCAGATCAACTTTGTTTCCTAATGAATCTTTGAACGAGTCCTGTACTATTCACAAAGAATAAAGTATTTGCGAAGCGTTGTTGGCAACGTCGTTCATCTGCCAATATTTACAATGCGGTTAGAAGCACGTGCCCTGTGGGTTGTTAAAAGATTTTGTTTCAAAAGGGACGAAGGTTCACATGTTATGGAAGAAACTATACAGCTCTAAGATTATGAAGACAGTGCATCTACTTTTGATCAATAGTGGTTGATTTTGTCCCACATCCACCGTAACATCATTGCAATTGTACCTTAACATCAGAATGTAACGGACACAAGGCGGACATTTCGTGTCCCTGAAACATATCTAAAACACTGCAGAAAGAAACCGAAACGTTGATACAATGCTACGATTGTTGCAAAGTTACCTATATGAAACGTTTCTGCACGTGCTGTTAGGATATGCGTGTTTTTGCGCGCAGTATGAAGGCAGGATAGAACGCATAAAGTTAGGAGTAGAATAGAGGTAGCGTGAGGCTGTTTTCTGGGCGAGAGGAGTGAAGCCAGTAGACGGAAGGGGCGAGGTACTTCCACCGCATTGACTGCCCCCATATTTAGAGGCCCTCTATACCGAGTATTTTCCAGTAGCATATGAACGTTGGCTGTTCATGGTCCTCGCATCGTTAATGCGGGCCGGGGAACGGCCCGCTTGAGCCCACGTCGATCGATGTGGGATCGACATCGATTATCGGTATTTACCAAATTTTCTAAAACTATAGTAAGTACTGCCCAAAGAATAAATCGATTTTCTACAAAACTTTTGCTCATAGTGAATAAATTAAAAGATAGAGCACTCGTCATGGAACCATATTGATCCATGTCGTTAACGGATATCTATATTGATCAATGTCGGTCGGTCCATGTGGGAAAACCGATGTTTATTAAAGCGACACTATATGTTTCTGGTGATAAAATATAAAAGTTCACGTTGTAGTCAACAAGCGGCCAGCTTTGTTTGGTGACAAAGGTGTTGTTCATCGAAGCATGTTAAAGTGCAGAAATAACCTGCACGTTCACGGGAAGGACACAGACAAATAAAATGTTTTCCCCAAGTTGATTGTGTTTTTCCCAAGGAGTCTTTGATCACTGTAAGCACATACACAAACCAACAAGATTTATAGTAATATTTACGCTGGTTATCGTACACCGCCAGAACCGGAGGACATTTTACACTTTTGTTTTGTTTGTACGGTAGAAATTAGCGTATTTTCTCGAAGCCATGTGGTTGTTAAGATAAGTTCCTTTAGTAGAAGTATAAGTTAAATTTATATTTATTTACATTTGTTTTACTTTTACATAATTTCTTTCAATTGAAGCTATTTCATTGGAATCATGGCCATTGTACTATTAAGTTCTTAGCTAAAAATGTAAATAAATAAATAAGTTAAAAGCGGAAGAGACGTGAAATGATTACAATTGAGCGGAGCTACAAATCTTAGTATGAACGCAATATCGAAAATAACATTATTTTACAAACCAGCAGTGGTCGACAATTTTTTCAGTCCATACATAAACAGTATTTTTTACAATTTCTACCGTGTTTTACTATTTCTTGTTGGGTTGTCTATGTTGCTAATCCTATATAAAAATGGGATTCCTTTTAAAGCATAGTAAAAAGCAGAATTATGTTATGTTCACAATGTCAATGACCGATATTGAGCGATGTCGATACCCAATATTGAGCAATGTCGATGATCGATGTCGAACGATGTTGATGCCCGATGTCGACCTACATCGTTGCTTGATAGTGGCCAAGATGTTTGCCATCCAATATGGGGCACATGTCGTTGATCTATGTCGTAAAATCCAATATGCCCATATCGGCCAACGTGGATGTGCTACTTGGGTTGCCTTCTCATTCTTTCCAATGGGAAGAGAAAGTTATTAATGAGAAGCACGCATGCCAGATGAAACTTCCGAAATAGCTATCGTTCTTCGAAAACACAGCTCTTTCACAGAGAATTGGCGATTGTAAAATGCTTGAAATTGTCGCAGAGGTGTTGTGCTGGTCACACAACAGAAGTATGTGTCTCATAAAGGTCACCCACCGTCTGGTCTGACCCACAGTACTCGGTATAGAAGGACTTAACGGCTCCACACAATATGGCTGCTGCTGAACCGTAAATTTGGCTTCACGTGACGTCGTGAAAGCTTTCTCTATTCTATTCCTAACTCTATGATGCGACGTGATTTTTATACCTTTCTATGCCCCTACTGCGTGTCGGGCAAAATGAATTAGCCCCCTTTCCGAATTCAATGGTCCTCCGTTCCGTTCCGTTATGCTCTATCCCGTTTACTTCCGTTATGCACACTTATCCGAATTAAATAGGTGTTTAAAATTTTAACCACAGATATCACCCAAGTCTGGAAACAGCTGAAAACCCTCCGCGCGTAATATGAGTGAGTTGGGCAATGCAAAGTCAGGGAAGTTTGATGTGAAATGAATAAGACAAAAAGCAACAAGGATGAAGATAGATATAGGAGTAGAATTCCCATACTTGTAGGTATTCGGCGTATATTAAATAACTACAGACGAAGATTGATAGCTATTCGAAGGATGATCACAATTCTGCAGGTTATTCTGGAATTTTTTGCAAGTGTGTCTCATGAATGATTAATCACTAAATAATGTTATACCAGGATCTATGAATAAACCACCTAAGTCGTGAGCCTTGACAGTGTTACACATTTGAAGTTATAAAAACACTTCAAATAATTATAAGAGTTCTTAATCTTAGTATTCTTAAATAAACTACTCATATGTTACCCTCTCATCTATTAATATCTACATGGAAACACATTGGAGAAAACCAACCAACAATGTTTTCACATTGCGAAGTTAAAATTATTCAATGATCATGAAGATATTTATCACTCAAAACATGGTACAATATCGCTAACGTAATGTGAAATCAAATCTTAAACTATTAAAATGCTTACAATGAAATACTTGGGCACGATCATTCATTTTAAATTGCAACACTTGATCAATTCTACATATTTGTCCCAACTTCCAAGTGAAGAAGGAATTTTGGCATGCAATATCCCGCTCAATTTTCTTTTCAACATGGCAGACGCGCAACCGAACGGAGGGTCAAGTGACCATCTGACCCTCCGTTGCTCCGTTCACTTCAATGCTCCGTCGAAGGGGGAATTCGGATAACCATCGACGGTGAATCCGACGGAGAAAGGGTCCGTAACGGAGCATAAAGTGCCAATTCAGAAAGGGGGTAAAACACTTTATTTTTATATGGGCCAGTTTAGTAACTTTGGACTTCGGCCCGTCACGACTTGCCTTTTAGCTGTTAAGTGTTAAAATTCACACCCATGCCCCTGCCGGGACTCGAACCCGGGACCGTTGAGTCGATAGCCTACCGCCGCAGACCGCTCGACCACCCGGTCGGCCCAGAAAGGGGGTAAGAAAGGTGGGCAGTGGGGTATTGTAATGTAAGTACTGCATGGATTATTTTTTCTTCTGAAACGAATTAAAGTAGGTAATGTATTAAATGTCTATGCCGTATTTCACGAATGGAATCTCTAATGGTTTTACATAACGCTACTCACGTGTCCTAAAGTTCACTCTTAAACTTCATTATTCATAATACGTGCGATACGGTGCAAAATAATTGCTGTTCCCCGAAATAAATAATTGATTTTGCGACCTTATGCAATACGAGGTACGGAATATGAAGCCAATGTTTTGGAAAATCGTGCAGTTATAGTTTAACGTCGATAATCAACCACTTGACATTTTTTGTTCAGATTTTCACTATTCTCCTCTATTTCACTTCCGAAAGTTAAATTTATGGGCGCATCGTGGATACAACATTGCATTCCATTAATTTTGCAATATATGCACTTCGTGCCATGTGCACACATTTTTGCATACTTTTCACGATTTCCCCTCATTCACACTTGCAAATGCATTCAATATACTTAGACACTTTAAACAACTGTACTTACCATTCTTTGCTTGAAACGCGCTTGGAGAATACCCCACGTTTGAACTCGTGTTATTGTCCCCTGCCGAGATGCTAAGAAGTGCCGGGTTCGGAAAACCTTCGCTGCCGATAAAGTGTGGCCTAGTGCTTCCTTCAGTAAGCCCTGCCTGTCTCATTTTATTTTCGAATTCGTAAACCACATCCGATAAATCATGCATTATTTATGCTGTTTAGGATAAACGGATTCTTCGTCTTTGATCGGGGTGGACCAGTTATCTACACCCTTGAGAAGAATACTTGATTGTATGTATGAATATTGTTGTTGTATTGAGAATAGTTTGTATGTATGAATATTGTTATATACTTAGCCCATCCCTCGTTCCTTCGGTATTAGGCTGGCTACGAGCCTCTGATTGCTTTATTTTCAACTTACGTCTTTCTTTACTGTTTACAAGTACATCTTGAGGGGGTTAGTTTAGGTTAGTTACTTTCTAACTAACTTTCGTATTCTATATAGATAGAGAGATAGATATATAATAAATCAGAGCCATATTCAATCTACTAGTGGATGAGGCCTCTCTCCAAAGGGAGGAATTGGTCTACTGCTCCCACGCTGACCAGACAGGTTGGGAGAGGAGAGCCGAAGCTCTCACTGTGATCGCGACTATATTTTATTCATAGCAGTTCCCCAATTGCATCACGATGAAGGGTGGGCATCGTTCCACACCCACACGCCTTGGATAAAATCCTTGATAGCGCCGGGAATCGAACTCCGGACTCCTCAATCCGTATTCAGCAACGCTAACCACTAGACCATTGGGTACGCATTTTTTAATTTTACACAGTTGACACAATCAGTTACTCATCGTTCGATGGATTACTGCTACTCATGGCGCTGTGATAAGTTTTCATATCGTCTGTCTGTTGCTTATAATGGCCGAAAGCGGGTAAGAAACCTTCGTTATTTAAAGGAATTAGGCACTTTAGACAAACGGCGCCACGGAAATCTTACATAAGACACTCTCCTTTATTTACCCACAAAGTCAATATCTCTCGTAAATTTTCCATTTTATGGCGACGTTAAACTATAACAGAACCAGGACGTATGTGCATATGAAAATGCAAAAAAGCAATTATTAATAATAAATATAAACATCTCCACCCCGCGCAGTATCCGAACGAAACATAAAATAGGGAACTGAACGTAAAAATGGGTAAATTTTAAATTGTCGTATCTTTCACTAGGCTTTTTGTCGAAAACCAGCGGACGACCAACTTCGGAATAAATGCCCGAATGAGCAACTTCAGTTTAAGCTTCTTATAATTTCTTCCATTTAATAACGAGCTCTGCAAACTTCGATGAACTATACTCGTAATTATATCAACGTATTGAAAATTACGTTCAATAACACTGCATAAAACTTATTTACTTACCTAATTGCCTTCTTCCATTTCTTTTTCTGGTTTTCATCCTTTGAAAACATGAAAAAGCGACACGTCTCTCCATTGCAATGTTCGCAATCTGGTACGAAACAAATACCCATGATGAATTATTTATTAGTATCGAAGAAACTACATAAACCAACCACTGTTCACTGTTGTTTATACTTAAACATGGTGGGTTACCATGGCAACCAACCGGATCTGACGGAAGACTTTTGTGGTCTATAAACATTTATAAACGCAGTACTATTCATCTGGTTGTCATGGTTCGTACGTGGAGAGGGAAATTGGGGATAATTCGCGAAAATTCCCTCCAAAAAATCCCTATTGTGAAGTTTTTCGCCCCCTGGAGCGGCCCCGGGTAAGAGAGAGAATCTGGTTAACGTAAGATTCACGTGGCCAAATCTATCCAGTTGTGATCGTAATGTGAAAACAATTAATCTAAACCTTTCTCAATCAAACTCATATCACGAACTTCGTTTATCACATCCTTATGCCAGCGATCCCCATTAGAATTTTCCGGTTTGTAAAAAGCATTTTGATTATTCCTCGTATCCCTTACACACATTATTTGCAGTGGCATTGTTTAATTAAAAGAAAAGAATGAAGAGATGCTTTGTTACAATTTGTTGCTTGTAAGTAGATTGTTAGAAATTGGTAACAGAATAAATATTAGTAATGTATATTTATAGTGAGCCTAGTGAACTTTAATTTTAAGCGATTCACTAAAAATATGTTATTATTTACTCAATGAAGTATCTAAAATTAATGATAACCACATTAATTATTTATTTATTTTTACACACATAGAATTTGGCAAAGAATAACGAAGGATCACAAACCAAACCAATCCCTTTCCAACTTTCGTCGGAATCATTTTTCGCTTGTTGATTTATCAACAAACCCAATACAGTTTCCAATCCGCAAGTGGACACAATTATTATCTACAGTGTAATGAATTGTTTCGATTAATTGTTTTCACATTACGATCGCAGTTGACAAGAAGTCTCTTCCCTTAAACTATTTCCCAATTTATTAAGAAATAAGATGTTAAATTATGGACGTTCAAACGACGACAGGATGAAGATTAAATTAAATACTGAATCACAGAGTTCTAATGAACTTAAAGTCAATACTTACTTAGAATTCGCAGGTTTTTTATGGTTGCTGTATATTGTCATTGCCATTTGGTAAGAGATATATTCACAAGCACAGTGACAGTACTTCTAGTATTATCCAATTGACAGTTTGAAATAAAGAGTTTGTTCTCATTTAGAATTCACAGATCGCTTGATAGTTAAGAAATTCAATCACAAATGCAACTCTTCTGATATTATCGAATTAACTGATTGAAAATATTCTTGAATGTAGTATAAATTCCTTTTCTGACAATTTTTGAAATAATTTGTAGGTTTATGTAGGACCGATGAAATCCCATAATGGGCAAGGGTAACTACGAGGTAACTAATACTATGTCAGGTACATGATAGTTAGGTTTTTCTACTAGGCTCGCAAGATCTGCCGCGATGTAAAGACTACATCGTGTAAAAATAAGTTACCTCCTCCCATTTCCACCGTAGCCCCAGAAGATAACTAAAAGCAACTGAGGATGATTCTAACAAGGGAAGTATTTCGGTTCGAACAGAAATATTTTGATAAAACTTCGTATATATATTCATACCCCGATGCTGATAATACCTGCAAAGTAATTCGACTGTGCAAGGTTGCGTTTGTCCGCGAGAGGGCGTTTAAAATTTGGAGTAAGGAGAAGGTAGCACGGGCAGCCGCTGCATCGGCTCCCTCAATTTCGGTTCGAACAGGCATTTATTACTGAAAAGAACACACCTGACTGTGCTGGCAAAGACTGTAAAGCCACTCATGGTGTAACACCGGGTTTCTCAACCTAGGAGTGTGTACAAGGGGTTCGCGGGGAAAAGTTAAAAAAAATAATTGTACTAGGGTTTTGTAGGTTTAAACTAATAAATTTCAAAGAAAGCATTTTATTTTGCTTGTCGTTTTTAATAATTACTAAAGATAATGTTTGCTGAATAGTTTTGGATAATATAAATAGGATATTTATAATAAATACAGGAAATAAACTCTTATGTTTTGAAATGAAAAGCAAATATTACACAAAATAAAATAATTGTGGGTCGCAGGCTAGAAAGCATGGTGAAAGGGGATCGCCAGCTAGAAGGAATGGTGATCGCGGGATGAAAAAGGTTGAGAAATGCTGATGTAACAAATAGTTTGGTAAATATAGGCCAATATTTGTCTTCACAAATCTAAGCGAGGGTTATCTACAAAGTGAGTAAAACAGAAGGAAGAATCACAATACGCATGGCAACCTTCAAAATCACACTCCATGTGTACAGTTGCACGGGGTTTATTTTACACTCTTGAAATTGCTGACACGGATATGGACGCACACAGAAGGGGGGACTGGGAGTCCAGTCGAATTACTTTGCAGGTATTATTAGCATAGGGGGACGAATATAATACAATACGAAGCCTTATTAAAAAATCCTGTTCGACCTGAAATACTTCCCTGTAAGGGAATTTGAGATAATAAGGAGTCCTCCAAGTCATGAGTTATTTTGGACTTTTCCACGGTCTTGCATAGTTTATACAATATCACAATGGTTGGCACAATTTGATTACCTATTAATGACATCATATTTATAAGATGACACTAGCTATTTATTGGTTAATTAGAAACGTGAGATACAAATGTCAAGAACATTCCAATTTTTTTTAAACATGTGAATATCACCAAATAAGTGCGTAATAGTTGTTGGAAAAATAACCTTACGGGGACATTGCACGGGTCTCCAAGGAACCTTGGGTAGCCGTGAAATGTTCCCGGATGGACCTTTGATAATCTTTAATTACTAGAAATATTATTATTATTATTATTATTTTTTTATAAATCCATTTTTAAAGTTAGATGAATTATACATATGCAACATGACATTACACACTTTTCACATGATTTATTATTAATTGTATGAGTACCCGTGTCTCAGACGGTAGCGCGTCTGACTACGAATCGGCGACCCGGGTTCAAATCGCGACCTGGACGTTGGAAACTCTCCTCGCAGTGTTCCCATCCCTGGTGCTCTGAGGTACACTTAGCCTCCTATCAAAGTACCAGAGTGTTCTGGGTACTCCTGGACACCTTGGGAAGGTAAAGGCGGTCGAACGTGGGACTGACCACCACCTCACTTCGTACCGTAAGTCAAGAAAATGTGGAGCGCTACCTCCACATCCCCCAGGCGATGTTAACGGCGCGTGCTTATCGTACTGGGGATAGCTTTACCTGTTATTATTAAATGTTATTGCGTCGTTCTTTGGTTAGTGACCTAGAGGAAAATCGTTGAACTGGAATGGAAGATTACAGAAGGGAATTATAATAGGTAATGCACAATTAATAAATACACTACTTTATCCTTAATTTATAAATAAACGCAAATACGAAAGAATTTGAGATTGTATAAGGTTTATACTGAAAATTAAAATATAAGGGATGAGGATCAGTAAAGACATTATATCATATCTTATAAGAATCCGCATTGATCCAATAAAATAATAGAAAGTAAGATTTGAACAGAAAGTGTTCTGCAAGAGGGGCTCGCGTACCAGCGATGGTTCGCGATAACCTGATCAAATGGTAAAGAGAAAAGTAAATAGTGGTTATGAATATATATATATATATATATATATATATATATATATATATATATATACACATTTTTAAAAAATATTAACTAAATATTCTGGGAAGGTCTGCATAGGGCCTATCCATGATAAAAGATGATCTCTTGATTGTAAAATCAAAAGAGAAGGTGACATTTGCAATGGGAATAAAAGGGATGACTGAGAAGGAGCATAGAAAACAAAATTAAAGAAGGAAAAAAAGAAACAAATTTCAAGGTAGAATTATTTAGATATCTCTGAGGTAAAGCGCATAGGTATGTTGTGAACAGACATCTGAGATGCACTGATTGTGAGTTCAGTTACTCATTGGGAAGCTCAGAGATGCGCACAAAAGAGGATATAAGGAAATACAGGGATGCCACGGTATCCTGCGGGCATCCACTACATTAGTCACACACACACACACACCTATACACACACACACACACACACACACACATATATATATATATATATATATATATTTACAATAGGGAAAGGGGAAATGTGAGGAATATTTTATATTGTATTAGTGAGTACGATGTGGAATCCAACTATGGAATGTTATGAATCAGTTCGTCCGTGAGTTACAAAACTAGAAGTCAAAGACAGAAGGCTATGTTGCCTGACAGAGTAAAGGCTGTACAATCCAGGATTATCGTGAAGACGGTGCAGGTGGAATAGACTAGGGACATTTTCGATATACTCGCGCTAATTGACTTTTTAGGATAAATTTATAATATTTTTTCCTCATATTGCTAAGTTTTATAATTGAATATGATACAGGTATCCCCCAAATGGACATTTATTCATAAATTAGATTTGTCCAGACACAAATCGAAGCCTTTTCTGAGATTAATTGTGATATAATGCTATAAAAATAAAGTATTTTCCCTGAAAAGGGGAGGGAACCCCCTCTCTGGATCCGCCACTGGTACAATTATCTTTGTTATAGAATATCTTTCTTATATACATGAATCTAGCTACTGATACCAAATTTCTGTGCAACCTCGGGAGCCAAGTCGGGGGACTTGCTATGGCCAGGCTTCAGCAGTGATCACTGTATTTGGATTATCAATGATTGACTGGAAAAAATAAGGTGAGACCTTTCCAACGACACATCAACCGTCTTCTGATGCCTAGCACTTCCTAAGTTACTAAGGCCAGTTCTACAATCGACGGCTAAACTTCTAGGCCAACTCTAAGTTGAGGCCAACTCTCATTTTGCGTACTCTCATTGGCCAAAATCAGACTTGGCCTCAACTTAGCGCTGACTAGAAGTTTAGCGATCGACTGTAGAACTGACCCTAATTGTCGCCCTATTTCCGGACCCCCACCCTGCGTTGTGAATGGTATATATGAGTTTGAACTTACCTCGCTGAGACCTTTCCAATGACACTTCAACCACCTTTGTAACTCTAGTACCTCCTGAGTTGAAAATCAACCATCATATTTCGGGACCCGCCCCTGTGATCTGGATTCTTATACAGTTTTGAACTCGTCTCGTCGAGACCTTTCTAACGACACCCCTAACACTTTCATAGCCCTAGTAGTTCCTAAGTTAAAATTATTCCCCCGAACTCGCCTCTACGATCTGGATGAATGATACGGGTTGGAGCTCGCCTCGACGAAACCTTTCCAACGACACCTCAACAACCTTCATACCTGAGTAGTTTCTGAGTTGAAAGTTGTCGACAAACGAACGGACAGAGATGTTGTATAAGGCTCCGCAACACTGTTATCAAGTATTGCCTTCATAATCTCTAACTTTGTAATCAAAGAATTACTTAATTATGTAAATATTTGAATTACTATTTAATATGCAAATTTCATGAGTATGTAAAATAATTGGTTTATTACTAGGTTTAATCAAATCCCCGGCCGGATGAATAGGTTAAGTTTAATTGAATTATGTAATTGTGCTTTGTAATATTTTGTATATCATGCATATGTATGTATAATCTTTCTATATATTTCAGTTTACGAGGACTCAATGCTGAGAAACTCCATGTACTATTTTCTGCTTATATTTTCTTTGTACTGTATTCTTTTTTCTATACTAGATAAAGTTTCCAGAAGAAGTCAAATTTGTTTCGCTGCTATTTTCTGTCGCAGCCCTTCTATTCTCCGAGCTCGTTTTTTTGTGCTTCGGCAGACTTTTAGTTCCTCTCCTCTTCTGCTGCCAGAGCCAGTAGGGAAAATGGTCGTGTATTGCTTTGTTGAGAGCTCGGAGGTGGGAGATTTTGAATCTCATATAAATACTTTTTAGTGGCCAGTTCACATCATCGAACGGTCAGTTTTTTTTTTACTAGAAGTCGAGCAGTATCCATCCATCCTGCTGCTCTGTAAGAAGCAGCGGTGCAAGTCTCTCTAGTTGGTGTAAAGAGAGAGAATATATCAGTTGGCAGATAGCACATTAGGTAGCTATAGTAGGCGTACTAAGATAAATGTCTTATTTTGGATAGGCTCACAAGTTCAAACTCCCGAAAACAGCAATTTCAATTAAATTTGACTTGGCAGACTTTAAATTAATTGTATTCATATTTCGGGAGCAGACAACATTGAAGAAAGTATTTCGTAACTTGAGATTATTGCTTCGTATCGTACAGTAAGATTTGCCAGAATAAGAATTTTGATAGTTACGAAATGTTTGTATTAATTTACTACGATATTCAGCGTCAAAGTATCAGCAACTTAAATCTGAATGATAATAATTGATAAAATGAATTGTATGGGCGGTAACAGCACTATGGCTTACGCCCGTCCCGATTTAAATCTGAATGATTTGAATATGGGAGGTGCGTACACTGGACGATTTCAGGGATGGGCGCTTTGTAAACTCTCCGGGTCCCCATTGCGCATTGCTTTGTAGGTCGAAGATTAATTCTGTAAGGAATATTGGGCTCAATTTTAAGTATCCTAACTGTAAGTGATATTTCTTTATGTTTTTCCGATTTTTTTTAAGCTATCGTATCCATAACCGTTACAAATAATAATGGGCTCAAAATACAGCCTTGTTTCACATCTTTTGTTGTATTAATAATAAAACATTTGGATAGCGTATTTGAAGTTCGGACAGAAGTTTTATTATTTGCATATAAACTTTTAATTGCTTCAGTTCTGTACTCACTTTCCTTTCTTCAAGACTTTTCGAAATATCTTCTCTAGTAACTTAACTCGGTCAAAGGCCTACTCATAATCTATAAAAGCTAGATACAGCTCTCTATTCTGTTCTAGTGTTTTCTCTATCAATTGTTGCAATGTAAAAATTAGATCTATTTTACTTCTATTTTGCTGAAAACCACTTACTATCTTCCATTGTCGGTTCTATGTGTTCTTACTTTTCCTTCTAAAATTCGACTATAGATTACCCCGGGACACTCAATAAAGAAATTCCTCTGTGATTTGTATATTTTCTGTTGTCTCCTTTCTTAAATATGGGTATGATTATAGTATTCGCCAGTCATTCGGTATTTGTTTTGTTATTCATGCTAGGTTTAAAATTCTGAGTAGTGCACCTTCTCCTATCTTTCCCATGTATCTTAGCATTTACGGGTAAATGTTATATAACATAATACCCTGGTGCCTTCCATGTTTCCGTATTTTTTTAGTGTTTTCTGCAGTTCATCTCTAGTGATTTCTTGTTCTGGCTTCTTCGTTCTTTTATCGTATGTTTTTGCTTTGACTGTCTGTTCAGTTGCGCTATTTGAATCGTCTAACATTTCTTCTTCTAGTAAGCTGTTGAAGTATTCCATCCACCTCTCTAGGGTTTCTTCTTTTTACATAATAACATTACCTGTCTTGTCTTTAATAAATTTGATTGGACATTCTTTTTCTCTTCTTACCTGTTTGAATGCGCGATAGAACATTTTCTGATTTTCCTTGTTATTCTCTTCGAATGCTTTACCTAAATCCTCCCATGCTTTTGATTTAGCTTCTTTGACCAATCTTTTAACATGATTTCTCTGTTCTTTGTAAGTTAGGTAGTCTTTTAATATAGTCGTTGTTAGCTATTTCTTCCATTTCTTGTTCTTTCCAGAGACTTCTTTTCGACTTACTTCGTTCCACCAGTGATCCTGGTTTTGCCGCATACTTCTTCTGTACTCCTAATAATAACATTTTTAAAGTTGTTCCAGTTCATTTCGAGATCTTTGCCCTTTTCCGTATGATTTTTTGCGGCATTTTCCAAGATCTTTCATTGTAGCACTATTTCAAATTTCTTTCTGGTTTCGGGGTTCTCGCTTGAGCTTCGCAATTATTATTCTTTCCGCGACTTCCTTGTTGTTAAGGGCTTTTGTTTTCTGTTTATTGTATGATCTTGGAATTCTCTCTTCTCATGTTTGTTCATGATTAGTAGATAGTGTCTCTCTTAGCGCTAGCATTTATTATAGAGCTCAGTGTTTCTCAGCCTTTTGCAGGCTACGAACCCCTGATCCAACAACGACGGAAAACATTATACATACAGTATCAATAGATCTTTTTACATTATATATAGCTTAAAAGGACGTACAATTCAATACATGAAAATACAATTGAATACAGTTTGCTAACAATATTGGAAGTCGCGAATTAATAGTAATAATAATGAAACCTAACGGTTTTGTTTACTTACAGTGTTTTAATGCGATGGTTGGTGTTGTTTCGTGACAGTCAACTTTTTCATATCTGGTTCCAAAGTAGATTTACAGGCGCAGATCTGATTCTGTTCCTAGTCTGTTTATGTACTTATTTATCATTTAAACAAATGCAGAAAATGTTGACTCGCGCAATATGATGTGAAATTGCCTTTCTGGAAACATTAGGACACAAAGACCGAGCATGTAACCAAAGTTAAGCAAACGCAAACTGAGAAACATCATCTTCAAGGTAGAATTGCAGGACAACTCAATAATTAATCTGCTCTTCTTTATTGGTGACACCTCATGTTCATTGTTTAGAAGCGAGTTCTACATTCAATTGTTTATCTCGTTCGGAACCAAAAAGTAAGCTCTCACTGGGAATCCAAAGAGCATCTTCATGTTCTCACAATCTTAATTTGGAAGTTCTTTTTCACTTGTCGGCAGAAAGTCGTTCAACGTGGGAAAGGAATCATATTCTTTATTGTAGATTTCATTCGCCCATTTTTTTTAAAAACAACGGGGTCTCAATTTGTCTTGTACTGAAAATACAGTGATACTGGATCCTTGCAGACTTGATTGTGTTCAGAGATGAGAAAATATCTGTCAAATAAGGAAGCGTCGAAAGCCAAGAGAAGTCATGTAAGCAGTTCTTAATTTTGGTTCCAATTTCGAATAAATCTGAAAAATTCGCAGCTCGAATAAGCGAATCAGAACTCTTCCTCGAGGTAAAGAGCGCACCTCAGAATATAAGGCGAATGTTCATAATTACTTCCCATCTCGTTACACAATGCAGCGAAAATTCTGGACATAACGAATAAGAGAACGAGCCTTGATAATGTTTACAGTTTTAACTGATTAATCGAAAATGTCTTTCATTTTGGATAGTATTCCATGTACAGCCAATGCTTCACGATGGATGCTGCAATTTGTTCACTTGGCAGAGAGCACAACAGTCTGGACACGCGCAAAGAGCCCTCTTTGTTTATCTGCCATTACCCGAGCACCATCTGTACTAATCCAAACACATTTATCACATTCTAGTTTGTTCTCAAGGATAATACTAGGCTTGTGGAGTTGTATGTAACGGCAATGTTTCAGAAACCAAGATATCCTCATGAACCTTGTTGTTTTGTTCATATCGAAGAAAAGCTACCAAATTTGCATTTCACGAAATATCAATACTTTCATACAATTGTAATGAAAAATACTCACTGGAACTAAAACGTTGTATCAATGTATCCTTTAAGTTTTCAACAATTTCGTCGATTCTCTGCTTTATAGTGTTGTTCGACAGACGCTAACGGAAATTATTTGGAATGCGTTTTGCCAAACTAATTGCCTTCCTTGTCGAAAAAATTAAGTCTTTACCAATTGTATGAGGCTGTCTCTTTTTCGCGATCAATAGCGATACTTCGTAGCTAAACAGCCTCTTAATTATTTGAGCCTGACACAATGAGCCGATTGCAAAGACGGAGATCAGACTCTGTCTAACTTAGATTTAGGCTTAAACATCAATTTGGAATGCATCAGTTTAACCTAAACCACGATCTAGCCTAAGTCTACATCTTTGCAATTGGGCGAATGTTTTCATAATCGTGAAAGTTCTGTTAGTTTATTTCTTAAATAATCAATACATCTGTTCGCTGAAGCACTGTACTTTGTTTCAAGACGTCCTCGTAATTTCGGAGGTGTCATGGCCTCATTCGATAGCACCTTTCCGCAAATAACACACTGATTTCTGATCGCCATCTCGTTCAATAACTGAAAATCCCAATTCTAAATATTTCGGGAAATATTTACACACTTTCTTGCTCACTACATCATCAGTGTTTGGTCCGATTGACAGCTCTTACAAAATTTGAAACAGTCAAAATACAGTGTTTATTTTTGCTCATAGATGGCTCTTAGGGTCAGTTCTTTTGTACCCCAGAACCTCGTATTCTGGCGGCCTATTCTCCCTTGTTCTTCAAAAACACCGTTTGGCCACCCCGCGTTTTTTCCTTAGTGTATCTGTGTGTGTAGTGGAGTGTGCTTCTTATATCGAGAGCTGATCTACAAATTCAACTTATTTTAATTACTTATAGTGAAATATTTTATACAGCCCTCTTCATAGCATTTCCACAAAATAAAATATCTAATTACCAGCTCAAGTGTTTATCTCTTGTGAACAATTTATCTATGTGTAAAACGGAAAACATTTCGTTTGGTAATACATATAGAAATTTGGTCCTCCGAACCGGATTATAGAACGGTGAAGTCAAAAGACAGTTAGTGATTGTGTGTTCTTTCTCAGACTGTGTGCAGTGTTTGTGAGCCATGGAGGCATTATAAACTAAAAACAAGACATTAAAGGCGAGAATTACGCGTGAAGAGAAAGCTATTGCTGAGTTGGAGGGTCTTCATCAGAAGGTCAAGTTAGTGATATAAGACTGCCTCAGTTTCAGTTACCAGTGTTTTCGGGAAGCTTGCATGAGTGGCTATCGTTCCATGATCTGTTTGTTGCCTCTGTTCACAACAACAAAAATTTGTCAGGTGCGCAAAAACTGCAATATCTCAAAACATCCTTGAAGGGTGAACCAGCACAACTCCTTCAAGCGATGCAAACCACGGACAGTATTTACAGAGAGGCATGGAACATTTTGAACGCAAGGTATCATAATAAGAGGGAGATAGTGAACGCGACAATTAAGCGGTTAGTTACGCAACCAGTGATACATCAGGAATCGGCAACCGCGCTACGAAAATTAATTGATACTACGATGGAGTGCACGCGGTCCTTCAAAGTGCTCGAACAACTAGTCGAACACTGGGATGTAATCTTAGTTTATCATATCACGGATAAACTGGACAGTGAAACTTGTAGACAGTGGGAACTTTCATTGAAATCAAATGAACAACCATCTTTCGAGCAACTCACGGAGCTCCTCGATAACAGAGCTCGCGCGCTCGCAGTGTCCCCTGGCGGGAAAACGCGTCCCGGCGGAAACAGTGAAGAACCGTGACAAAAGACAAACGTCATCCCATGTTACCACTAGTCATCGTGGTCAAATTTCATGTGAACTTTGCAATGCTAACCACCCTCTGTACAAATGTGCGGAGTTCTCTAAACTTTCTGTGGCCGATCGTGTCACCCTAGTGAAATAGAAAAGTTTGTGTTTTAATTGTATGCGGAGATCGTGTAGGAAAGACACGTGCACTTCTAGCACTTGTCGCAAGTGCACGAAAAAACATCATACGCTCTTGCATTACGAGAGAACTGAATCACCAGCGTTTGAATCAAATACCGTGCCCAATGTTGCTGCCGACACAAGTGTGCCACAGGTGTTGCTATGTACGGCCATCGTGAGAGTGAAAGGAATTAATGGTGTGTATTGCTCGTTCAGAGCGATGCTAGATTGCGCGAGCGAATCTAGTTTCACAACCGAGAACTGTGTGCAAAAGCTTGGTCTCAAGAAAAGAAAAGCTAGTGTTGTGATTTCCGAGATCACAGGGGCAGGAGTGGGCACAGCAAGCGCCATGGTGGACTTGCAGTTTCAGCCATTCGGGTGAAACGAGTGAAACTTTTGAAACATGTGCGATTGTAGTCCAGAAAGTAACATCCGATTTGCCAAAACAAAAGTGTTCTAGTGCTGCAAGCTGGCCTGATTTGAGAGGCATAAGGTTGGCAGACCCCACTTTTAACATAGTGGGTCCTATTGACATTCTCTTGGGGGGCAGACGTGTTTCCGTTACTTATGCTTTTTGGAAGGCGAACTGGGCCACCCGGAACTCCGTTGGCATTTGAAACTACACTTGGGTGGGTGCTAACGGGTAATGTAGGTCCTACCAGTGGAAACGCAACTGTGACGACGTCTCATCGCGTTTCTTGTGAAATTGATGAAGCTATTCGTCAGTTTTGGGAGTTAGATTAACTCCCTCTTACAAAACACCTGTCTAAGGAAGAAAAGAATTGCGATGAACATTTTGCTGCGACTCATCAAGTGCTGAACACGGAAGTTATGTGGTGAGACTACCTTTCAGGGGTAATACGGCTCCATTAGGAAATTCACGCGAAATCGCGGTGAAGAGATTATTAAATACGGAACGGAAGTTAGCAAGACAACCTTCCCTACAGCAACAGTATCGTGAGTTCATGCAAGAGTACCTCCAGTTAGGACACATGGAGCGCATCCCTTCAAGTGAGATAAATGTCCTATCTGAGAACAGTTGCTATCTGCCACATCATTCGGTTTTGAAGCCTACTAGCACGACTACGAAGTTACGAGTGGTCTTCGATGGAAGTGCAAAAACGATTTCCGGTCTTTCTCTAAATAAAAAGCTCATGGTGGGGTCGAAACTACAGGAGGACATTTTCCCGATTCTTATTCGGTTTCGAGAACATCGTGTTCCCTTATGCGCGGACATTGCAAAGATGTATAGGGCAGTTCTAATGCACAAAGACGACGTCGACTACCAAACAATTGTCTGGAGAGATTCGCCATGTGGACTGATAGAAGACTACCGTTTGCTGACCGTGACGTATGGGACTTCTTCTGCTAGTTTCTTGGCAACAAGATGTTTGTTCCAGTTAGCCGAAGATGAAGGGGAGAGATATCCTTTAGCAGCAAAGGCTGTTAAAAGTGATTTTTTCACCTTGGAGGTGCGGACAATGTCAGTGACGCAATTGAGCTACAACAGCAGCTGATTCAACTGTTACGTGAAGGCGGTTTGAGCTTCGAAAGTGATTGTCTAGTGAACCGGAAGTGCTCCAAGCTGTCCCCCCACATTCTCGAAATTGATGTGCCATTCAACTTTAGTGTGGACAACATCAGGACCCTCGGGGTCCAGTGGTCACCTCTTAGTGACGAATTTGGTTTCAACGTATCCCCTTCCTCTCACCCTCCAGCGTGGACAAAACGGACAGTGTTGTCGGAGATTGCCAAAATCTTTGACCCTCTTGGCCTTCTCTCCTCAGTGACCATCAAGGCCAAAATGATGTTACAATCACTGTGAAAGGAAAACCTAGGTTGGGACGACCCAAAGGTACGTATTACTTGTAATTACACCTCGTGTAAAATGAATTATGACTCCGTAGGAAGAATTGTGGAAGAACAGTATATCTTTGAAAGGTTGTATCAGTATTGTTGGAGGTATGTCGGTGTTGGGATGCATTGGCAAGATAATGCGATAGGATCCAAATCCGAAAGTGTTTTGCAACCTGTCAAACGCCACTTTGTTGCAGACTAGAATTTGCGTTAGGAGAAAGAGGCCATATGAAAAAATAGTCAAACCGCAGCATTGTATAACGTTGGGAAATAAGTGAAATTAACGTTCCAAGATTTGAGAATACCACGAACCATAGTGAACCAAAGAAAAGAATGTAAGAAGACTGTTTCTTCCCAGAAAGTCTATGCGTATTAAAGAAAATTACTTCTGCCAGATGTTTTTGAAAGATGTATTATGGTGTTGGGATACGTTTACTTAAGCGAAATGTTTGCTGCGTAAACACTAAAGTAATTTGGAAGCAGTTAAACCTGGGTAGTGAGAGGCTAGTATTTATTTGAGGATAAAGAGGTCCATATTAAAAAATAGTAAAATAGGTTTTGAAAATAGAGAATTATAGGAAAGGAACAATGGAAGTTGGTATTGTCACCGGACTTACTTCGTTGTGCAAATGACTGTGTCCTTCCACAAATCTTATGCGTAGTAAATAGAAATTACCTCGTCCAGATGTCTGTAAAAGTGCGGATTACTATTTTATTGTTTGAGGCATTTCGGTGTTCGGATACATCCGCTCAAGGGAAATGTCTTTGTGGGTCAAATACTAAGTATTCTGCAAGCAGTCAAAACCAGTTAGGATAAAGAAGTCCATAGGGAAAAATATATGAAAGTAACAATGCAATATGGTATTGTCACCCGACTTACAATGTTGTGGGAAATGGTATCATTCTACGACGTTGCGAAATGAGTTAAAGGAATGTTCCAAGATTGGAGGACACCACGAACCATTGTGAACTAAAGAAAATAATGTAAAAAGACTGCGAATTCTTTCTACAAATTGGAAGGGTAGTAAAGAGAAATCAATTCTTCCCAAATCTAGGTGCAGACTAGTATTTAGTTTAGGATAAAGAAGTCCATACTGAAAAAGTGGGAAAGATAAAATATACTCAACGTTTACTGTTAAGTAATAGTCCGATACACTTAAATCATGTGATAATGAAATAAAGATCTTACAGGTGTTATGGATGCAACAAATACGAGTAGAGATTAGAAAATAAAGACATGAACGAATCCATGCGAATATCACAAGGTTAAATCTGCGGGGACAAGTGACATTTTGACAATAAGCGGCACAAGTAATCAAAGTGTAAACGCCAACACAAGTAGTGAAGAGTGTAATGGAAGGAATATAGAGAAAGCGTAGAACATACTGGCATGTAAAAGAGCAATGTACAGGGTGGAAGGAAAAAACGGTAGGAATAGAAATTGTAAAAAAAGCGCATTGCAAAAAGATGGGTGGGAGATATACGTTTTCAAGCGAAAGCCTGGGTACTATACACTACAAAGGCTAGTCATGGCGTGTTTTCGGAAAAAGTCCTAATACATAATTACGGCCTCCATGCAATCAAGGCTCAGATATGGATAGGGAAAGGTGTTGCCCAGAGCCTAAGTTGTAGGTACCATCTAAGCATTAGCCTGGTGTGTCGAAGAGACAGAGCAGGATAAAAATAATGTCAGTAAGTGTACCGACGGTAATGTAGGACCGAAAGAATGTGGCAATGCAATGAGGCCTATTTGAAAGAAAATAGATGGAAGTTATACAGGGTGGTCTGTGAATAAATAGATAGACGAAAGGGCCTAACAACTATATATATATGACCACCACGCAAGCAAAGCTTAAACACGAACAGGGAAGGCGTCAACCAGGGCCTAAGTCGTAGGTACCATAGCGTATCAACCAGGTGTGGTGAATAGATAGACAAGGATATAATATAATGTAAGATAATGTACCAACTGCAATGGAGGACCGTAAATAGGATTCGGAAATAAAATTAATTTTCGAAGGAAAAAGAATATAAAAGCGGGACTTAGCATCAAAACCGTCCGTGTCCACAAAAACTTGAAATTGAGATATTAGGATGATTTAGTTCATGTCAGTATTTGCTAAGATACTAGCAAGGCGTAATGAATGCAGAACGCCTATAAAATCAGTGAAGTATCCAAGGAATTAAATGTATAGAAACAGTAATAATCTACTATATGTTAGCTATCCCAATTCATGTGTACAAAAATGGAAAATCGTGGTAAATGAAAGCCAGGCGTGCCAGTTCGAATATAGTAAGGGTTGCAAATGGTCCCGAACAATGAAAAATAATAAGTGTATTACAAGGTGTTGTTCTCGATATCCCAATATTTATGGCGTCTGGACAAAACACGTAAAGATAAGCGTCACATATGGAATGTAAACAGCAAACCACTGGAGTGCATAGGGGAAGGTGTCGCCCAAAGCTTAAGGTGAAGGCGCAAGCCTGCCACTGGCTTGGTTGGACGAATTGTTACTGGGATACAAAACAATTCCGTGTACTGTACGGAGGGTAATTGCACGTAAAATGTATATATGCATATATGCGTGGAACACTGGTACTACGAATGCTGAACATGTGGAAAGACAGGAACGTAGCGGGAAATGGTTCAGTGAGGTGAACAGAGGAAGGGAGCTGGTAGGCAAGTACTAAAAGAATGTGGCAAGCAACGCGGTACATACCTGAGCATCGTATGCTGCATAAACAAAATAGAATGCAGATGTAGGATATACAGGGTACTGTTCGAATAGATAGTTTTAATATTTGTAAAATCCTTTTTGACCACCATGCAACCCATGGACAATCTTCTGTGTAATCAAGGGTAAATGACGAAATATATGTCTTTTCACCACCTGGATCATATTAGGGTCCTACTGGGGCCCACTCACGAATTTACGTATAACAAGGGAACCAATGGGCGTTTTGGAATGGAAACGAGGTTAATCAACTAAATATGAATATTTTCACCACCTGGGCCGTGTTAGCGTCAACCAGAGGTGTACAGGAGAGACTTCCTTGAGTTGAAGGATTGTGAGGGACTATATGACTGTACCGTGGATCTCCTTACAGTTCTCACCATCCTTGTCCTTCCCTATACATGCAACGGCAAATTGATGTTTGGACTATGTCGTACGTGTATACAAGAACACAACAACGGGGAATGTGGGCACAATAAGGACCAACGGTGTTTTCGCGGGACGTTGTACACCCACGAGCTCAAAAAGGCCATCTTCTGTGGGTATAAACTCTAAAAGATCCACGAGATATGGCAATACAAGATGCAAAAAATGTTTAAGGACTACGTTAATAAATTCCTCACGATGAAACAGGAAGCAAGTGGCTTTCCCCAGAATGTGATAGCGAACAAGCAAAACGGGAATACATACGCCAGTACGAAGACAAAGAAGAGATTCGTATGAAGTACGAAAACATCGAATTTAATCTCGGTCTGTGGTGGATATCCAAAATCTTTCTAAATTCACTCGTTGGCAAATTCGAGCACCGTACCGATCTGCCTCAGAAGAAAATAGTAAAAGACAGCCAGATATTATTAAACTTTTCTCTGACTCCACAATATGACGTTAGCACCGTGGTCCCGGTCGGGTCTGAAACCCTGGTTGTTACATACAAGAACGTGGAGAATGAAAACACGCCTCTCCCATTTTCCAAAGTTATCCCATCCGCATTTATATAATCATGGGCATGATTAAGATTGTATGAGCTGATTGAAACTGTAGGCCACGATAGAGTCCGTACCTAGGTACAGATTCAATCATGTTTATCGAAAAGAACGGTGAAATACCTTTGCTTACCACTGGCAATTGACTTTCAGAATTTTTATGATTTGATAACCAAAAAGACGGAATATAAAATTATATTTCCCCGAATAACATTCGGAGGAAGCCAGGGTTTATAATCGTTTCTAGAACAGAAACGAAGACACTCAAAATGACTACGAGTAAACGCCGACTTGTTGCACGCGACGCATCGGTAACGGAATACAAGATCCTACCCTACGGGTACAGACGTGACTAATGGACAGATATGGGTTGGTGTGCAATTGAAGTATTCATTCTGCAAATAGGTATGGATGGATGTGATCATGTGATGGTATCTTGACCTTGATGTGATAGAGTCTATCATGAACATGATATAAGAGGGCAATGGACTATTGCAATCTGTTAGTTTCAAGCGACATGTTGCCACTACAACACCCAGCAACGGTCTTCATAGCAGGCACTTCGACGGCTGGGAAGACCTGCTTCGTAGACAAATTACTGAAACATAAAGACAAAATGTTTACAGTAAGGTTTAATGAAACCGTTTGGTGCTACGGAGGGGCAGTACCAAACATAATCGTTCCCAATATTAAATTCTACCATTCCCATTATGGACACGTTCGACATTCAACGCAATTCATTAATTATCATTGTCGATCTCATGAATGAAACGAACCGAAACATTGCAAATCCTTTTACAAAATATGCCCATCATAAAAGGCTAATCGTCACATTTATTGTGCAGAACCTATTCCCGAAAGGGAAACATGCATGTGACATCTCATTAAACGCACATTATCTCGTGGTATTTAAGAACCCACGTGATAAATTTCAGCTCGAATATCTCGCAAGGAAAATTATGCCGAGACATAGTAAGAGTGTTGTAGAAGTATTTGAAAAATCCACCGAAAAACACATATTTACCTGATGTTTGATTTAACGCAACAAACACCAGATGCGTTACGATTACCTACAAATATATTTCCAGACGAAACCATGCATGTATACGCACATGCATACCGCCATTAGTCGAGAATAAAATACCAAGCCAAGCACTACCGTACTGAGCTACGCACACTTTGCAAATGCAACAGTAAGACACAGAAACTCATCCTACAACATGCATCCGGTGTACTTATACGTACCATTGCACAGGTGGCAAAACACAATAAATGGCAACATTTGCTTGTCTCCTCGCTAGAAGCAACGACTACGTCGGCAGAAGAAGACGCTACGTGCCATGTCCCTAGCAAAGAGTAGTATAAAACGAAGAAATCAACTACTCCTACAAAAAGGTGGTGCATTACTAATTACTACCGTTATTGCTAGCACTGATTGTAAGTGTAACTGTGGGAAGTGTCTTTAACCGTTAGTATGGCATCGTCACAATTCCAAAAAATTATCCTGGTTCCCGAGCAGGCAACAGCACAAACGGCATCATCTGTAAAATCCACTGAATCACCTCAAGCACGATTAGATCAAGAAATACAAAGCATACTACAACGTACGGATATTACACCAGAGTAAAAATGGAAAATGTACCTACAGGCGTTGTACAGGTACTTGCAACATACCCCACAAGCACATGAACCAATCGCATTACACCTACTAGACTCGGACCCGTCTGCACGCACAGCATCCTCAAACCCATTATTCCAGTTAATTCTGGATTCTGTCCCGAAAACACTAAGTGTAGAACGAACAGGCGTCTTATTAAATCATCGAAAAAATTAGTTTGGATTCAACAAGTGTGGTAAGCATACATCGAAATATCGTTGCAGGGTCAAATATCATTTATCTTTTTAATGAGGTGGTAAGAAAATGTACGCCCCGTCATCCAATCCGTATTCAAGCATTCAAGCAAGTCCTCCAAGAAATTAATTTTCCCAAAGAACTAGTTAGATTTCAGTTAGGAGCTGGTGCAGTTCTCATTCCAAGGGTAGTTCGACAAAAAGGTACCATCCCACAAGCAAATAAGGCTAAGGCCAGGGCAAAGAAACGGAATACCATATTTCGTAACTTTAAGTTTTATAAAATCTAAACATCTATCAAAAGTGTATTATACATACAACGATCCAGTGACTCTAGGAAGTATAGCAAAACTCACGGAAACCGGTAAGTTCGCAAATAAAATTAAAAAATGGTTATCAGCACAGGATGCATATACATTACATGCACCTGTACGTAAAGCCTTTCCTCCAAAACAGTATTATGTGAGTGGACCTAATGAAGTACTGCAAATGGATTTAGCGGAAATGCAAAACGTGGTAAATTATAATGATGGGTACAGGTACATACTATCTTCAATCGACGTGCTTTCAAGGCATGCGACTTGTATTCCTGTCAAAAATAAAACGGGACCTGTGGTAGCGGAAGCCATTACATCCCTTCTGAGAACGCTAAAACTACCGGTAGCCCAATGTCATAAAGTGGCATCTAGTCACCTAAATGTTTCCAATGTGAATAAGGGATGGCACATACTCTAAGGAAACAAGCAAAAACGGAAACCAGTATGTACGTTCCAGTCGGGGTATTACGTACGTGTAAGTGATTATAAACATAAATTGGAAAAGGGATAGCTACCCAACTGGTCGCGTGAAATCTTTATTGCAGATAAGTGCAACAGAGGCACACCGACAACATATAAGATCAAAGACTGAAACGGTGATCCCATCAAGGGAAGTTTCTATACACAGGAACTCCTATACAAAATACTGAGATGTATATGTTAAGTTTTGAAAAGTCTCACAAGTTCAAATCTATTTCCCGAAAATAAAATCGACGACCCCTAATTTCAACAACTATTAATTTTGAGGTTTAATTTTATTTTTCTTTCCAAACTTCGGGAGATTGAATTTCAAACTACGGAATAATTTCGTAAATTGTATTTTTTTCATGAATTCTCAAGAACTGAAACGAGGGATAAATATTGTATCTGGTTATAATTTCAGGGAAGGGACCACTGGGGACATTCTTGGTCTTTTGGTGCTATTGAAAAATCCCAATCCACCCAGTGACCGTTGTATTTTCTGATATTGGACTGCTCGTCCCGCATCAAGGGTGTAACTTTAAATGATTTCACTCCTTATGCCCAGATCCATGCTCAGCGGAAAAAAGAGGAGAAGTTTTTCAAACGTAACCATGCGATTCTTAAATGTCAAACTGTTAAGCAATGCATCTGGCTGGTTATAATTTCAGGGAACGGAGTACTGGGGACGTGCTCGGTCTTTTGGTGCTATTGAAAAAATCTCAACTCACCCAGTGACCTTTGATTTTTTTATATTAGGCTGCTCGTCCTGTATCAAGGGTGTAAGAAGAAAATTAATTCACTCCCTGAATCCCAGATCAGTTTTCCTAGAGGAGAGGATAAATTGACATTTTATTAGAGCACACAACTTATTATCTACTTGCAATTATGAGAATTATCAAACGTTTAAAAGAAGTTGATTATCAAGAATTTTTTTTATCATAGAAATTTAGCTAGAATTGAGCCTGTTTTTTGTGACTAGCAAGTTCTGAATCTGACTGTACCTTTTCAGTTCTGCTCATGCTACCCAGTAGGCGTTTGGTGGTAGATGGTCCAAAGGAACGTTTTTTCTAGTACGAGTAGACTGAACAGATTCAAAGCAGCGTAATTATTTTAGAGTCCAGGTTAGGCGACTGAGACCTGCTCGTTCTTGGTTTCGTATATCTTAAGGATATACAGGGGTTTCCGATCCGTTTTAGATATTGCTTGTGACCCTCCGGGTTCCAGGATAGCCCAACTCAAACCTAGGACTGCTCGTCCTAGAAATCGAATACTCGCGATCTAGCAATATCTATTGGGGGAATCTATGAAGAAAAACCTAAACAGCAAGTTCTCCAATAGAGTCAAGATTCTTCTCCATTATAGCTTCATTATAAATTAAGATATAAAGAACAATACCAAAAGCACGAAATAAATGTATTCATTCACTTGGAAACGGAATTTGATTTCACTATAACAAAGCCTGCCTAAGACGTCTAAATTAATCTATTCAGTGTGATTTTTCAAAAATTGTTTTTCAGCTTAATATTCTCTCTTGGAAATCCCGATTGCGCCAGAAGCGCTCACTCGACTCTTTATAAGTAGATACTTATCTGGACCTTAGGTGAATATATTTTATGTTGTGGTGTGGGGAGATGCAACTTCACAGTGGTAAAAAAGTTGTATATAATTTGCTTGATTGACTGGTGCCCGAATTAACTGGTGTTACAAGGCAAGTCAAATATAGAGGAATCCAAAGTATGGATTATTCACGCTGTCTTCGTGTCAATCCGAGGACCTACCCCTTCGAAGCGTAGTGATTGTCGAGGGACATCACTCCTCAAGTAATTGAATTCAAACCCTGACAGGATTATTCCTCGAGTCTGAGAGTGAGCCAGTGAAAATCCCCGCACGCCGACACGTTCCCTCAAATAGGGAATAGCATAGACCACACAACAAATGTATACGGATATTGCCAGTATTTACCGTATACTACCTAATAAAGTATCACTGCAAGTCAAACTACATCGCAGCAAAGATGCATTCTGTTTAATGGGTGCTGCCAATTCTAATTACAGAGTTCATTTGGATCAAGTCATACTGTATGCCCGCCGTATGGATAGATCAGCGGATTTGGAGCTTCAATTAAATAATTGCATGCTTAAGAATACAGCTAAACTTCCATTGATACGTGTTTGGAACTCTTGTCCATACCATCCCTCAAAATATATCAACGTACACGCTCGCTAATGTATTTTTGGGAAAGGTACCCAAAGGTCCTGTGATTGGGTTCTTCTCAAATGCTGCCTTCAATGGTCAATACAATGAGAATCCCTTAGAAATCCAACACTTTGATCTCAATGATTGCAGGTGCAAGTAGGTTCTAAATCGTATCCTTCCACAACATTAACACCAGACTTTGCAAACAATCTGATCTTACCGTGTTACCATACCTTGTTTTCCGGTACTGACATATTTCATCAGAATGATTATCCTAATGGCTATACGCTGTATGCATTTATACTTTCACCAACACGTACATTGGACGACACTACATGGGATGTCGTTAAGGATTCTCCTGTTAATATTAAAATTGGTTATATTCAACGTTTAACACAATCTATCATCGGTGTCGTCTATGCCTAATTTGATTCTCTGATCCAAGTCGACAAGGACCGCAATATTTACACCGATAATACTCTGTAATGTGCCAGCAAAAGTATAAAAGGTTGTGTAAACTTGTACTTTTTCTCAGTAGTGAGTAGGCGACAGCATGTGTGCGATTATTCATTTCTCCGCCTCTGATCAAACAGGCGACGAGGAGTGCATCGTCAAGGAATTAGCCATTGTGCATCCCGATGCGATTACCATTCAAAATTGGGGTTTTCAAGCTCCCTTTGATCCCAGTGGACTGCCATTGACCATTCAGCTGGATAATGATTTCTTATCCACACACGCATTTTGTATTGACTGGTCCGATGGTGATGATTACAATGAATCATCATCACAATCATGATCATGATCACAATGGAGAGTACAATGAATTACAACGTACCCTTGTCAAGTATACGAAATCCATAGATACTCCGTATACTCATGGTCAACGACGTCAAAGCTATTTACAACAGTTACTTGGACGGACCATTGTTAACCTCGAGGACGTTTAGTGTTCCAAGGCTATGCAATTGTTTTTCCCTGCAAGTCATTGTGCCCCTTACCAGAACCAGTTTCAAACATTTCGCTGCGCGCTGTACGTAGCCCAGTGTTATTCCAAATACTTACAATACCATGATCTTGCACGATACGTTTCCCACGATCCGCCATGCGTATATAACCCCCTCCCCATTACGCCAAGCTCCATTGTACTGACAGTGCATGATGATGAGGAGATGTGTATCTCTACGTGACTATGTGGAATGATGACATTCTAGGCATGGTGTTACACGATTGCCGTACAGCGTCCGTATTAAGTGACATTTATGCACAGGACGCAATCCATGCAATCGTACAACCACCTGTTGCCTTAATCGTAAACCTGAGTCCGTCGTCTCGTGAAGATACACATTGGATCAGTGTGCATATAACTAAGCAACGGCGGGGGTTTTACTTTGATCCCCTTGCATAACCCCCACCAGAACCACTTGTCCATTTCCTCCAGCGCAATTGTAATGTCTTCCATGTAAATACCATTCAGTACCAAGCTGATGATTCCTTACTATGTGGTATGTTTTGTATTGTATACCTATGCTTTAAAGTACGTAATGTAAATATAGAATCTAAATTGTCATCCACCATCCCAGCATGGAACGATCAGCTTGTACGACTGTACGTCAGACAAATAAAAAAACAACCAAAATGTACATTGTAAAAGAAGAAAGATGTACATTGTAACACTTATGTAGTAGATTAGTTTAGTTGTAAGACCATATGTAGTAGCGTAGTTTATTGTAATAAAAGCTTTTATACCTCTACTCCTTTTGTGTTTTGGGTTTCATTTCAAGAAATGACAATCATCTTCAAATCCTGGATTGTATATATTTATTTGTACTAGATTTACAATTGTAATGTGGACATGCCCACCACCACTTTTGCCATTTGTAACTTCATCCAACACTGTAATTGTATGCAGGTTCGCAGTGCGCATGCATACTCTTGCACTGGTTGATGATACGTACAATTGGTAATATCAACTTTAAACTGTAATGTGCGCAACGCAGAACATGCTTGATCTTCAAGGTTTGTAACATTCCCCAGCTGGAAAATCTTACGTAAAACAACCATCTTTTCGTAACACTTACAGTAAAATATGGATATCATCTAGCAACATTGTTCAACAGGATGGCGGATATGTGATACACTATATCCATTGTAGGTATTCCACTCTAAACCGTGCAGATTATTTGTTAGGCAATCCACCTGGCGTTGGTACCCTTTGGCTAAATCGGAACGTTCACATGGTAATTTCAATGCCAGGGGAATATTAGTGTCTCATCACAAGCAACCAAGCAAAATTCGCGGACGATGTACTCGTGGGGTGAAATCTTATGACATTGAAAATCAATAATGAACTGCCTTGCGCATAATACACGTGAACCCGATAGCTTCTGCTGCTGAAACACTAGAGGGATCAATTGTACAATTCACTCTGGATAATTGATAAACTGTCGAACCACATTTAATAAAGGTCTCTTTACGATATGCTGATGACCCTGCGCAACAAATATTGCTTAATACTCGTCAAACATTTCAGGATCGTTCATATGACTGTCCACATGTTGGACAATCACAGTACCTGTGCTCCAGAAGTACATGTAGTTACGCACTTTACGTGAAATTCACTCGGTATACTGAATGATATTGTTCTGCAAGTACGCATCTATGGTGTTCAACACACATTTGTCCACAATATCGTCATCTCGACAACTCGTGCACTGAGCCATACTAGGAAGGAAGGAGGGCTACACAGAGGTCCACGTCGTAATAGACGAATTACACTGATCCACCACGTTCTAATGGGAGTACACGGGTCCACTACACTAGTCCACTAGATATGTATTCACGTGTCCACCACGTATGTAGTTACAGCTCGCACTTGGGTTTGAAGGGGACTTCCATGCCCTTGGCTAGCAACATATCCACCAAAGCACCACGGTTCAGTTTCAACATACGTTGAGACCCCAGTCGAACTTTTCCTTGAATGCTCCTGGAGCAGATTCATGGGAATTCTCACATACGTTGCAAACAAACCATTGCCTTTTTACATGCAGCAAACAATGTAGCAATCTTCTCTGGCGTAGTGTCGGGAATAATTATCCACCACGACGATGCCCTGCAAAGACGTGATCCTGTTGACTTTGTTTGTTTTGTATAACACCCTAGGCAGTGAAGACAACGGAGAAAGTCGTACTTATTAACATTGGCCAATATACACGGTTCATCCACCCAACGTGCCGAACACTTACACGGCGTTGAGGATTTATCACAGGGCACGATCGTACTATCAAGATTGGAATAGCATTGTTCATGTTCGAACTGGCAATGGCGACTGCTAACCCCACTCCACCACCAACACAATTCAATCGTTGGCACGGACATGCGCAAACGCACTCATACACACCACCACAAATACGCTTACTCCAATGACTCCTGCGGTGCTGTCTTTGAACATAACCTGACAGGTCCTGTCAACAGTGATGAGAGTTCTGTCAAATGTGATGAGGGTCCTTTGTTCGCCTGCCTTTTTTCGACCACGTAGACGGGTACGCATCTGTGCGTTCTGGCAATTTAAGAGTCTTCCATATGCTAATTCAAACACACTAACATAATCTGTATGTACAGGGAAAACTCCATGTCGCTGTAAGTTAGCTTGAAACTACTTACTGTACAGTATTGTTACTGTAATATGTTCCAAATACACTGCACTGTTTTTCTTTCTTCACATTAAATCAAAAGAGCCAAATTCCGCTCGATTTGAACGGAAAAAGGACTACTCCTTTAGAGTGAATTTCCATCGCAGAAAAGATAAAAAAATCGTTCGAAAACGATGGAATCTATGATAGTCCATTTCGATGGGAAAGTATACATACTTTTTAGGGATTGTTTTGGTGGATACTGATATATCTATTGTGTAAGTTTGTTTGAGTTCTCTTTCAAGTTTTATAACAAAAAAGTTATATTGCAACTCACTCGTCTCATTGCTTAGAATAACAATTTTGAAAGGGTAACGTTCATAAGTCCTAAATTACAGAAGTACTAAATTGCAGAAGTACTAAATTGCAGAAGTCCTAGACTTGAGCAATTTAGGACTTGAGCAATTTAGGACTTCTGTAATTTACGACTTCTGCAATTTAGGACTTCTGCAATTTAAGACTTCTGCAATTTAGGACTTCTGTAAAATCCAGAGAACTGGCTTCTTGTCTTTTAGGGCTTCTGCAATTTAGGACTTCTGAAATTTGGGACTTGTGCAATTTAGGACTTCCGCAATTTAGGACTTGTGCAAGTTTCGTCCCTTTACTTTAATTCTCAAAATTGCCACCGCCACTTCTGTAAACCAAACGTTACAAATACACTGGATATTTCGTCCGCCATATTAAAGTGATATTGATAAGCTTGAGAAAACTCGTTTAGATTATCTATAAATCCCAAATTGTCGTATATGTTTTTTTTTCTTTTGACAAAAGGTGATTGCTTGCGAAAAGGACACTATATTATTTTGATTTGTCTCACATCGTACAAATATTATTGACTGCTTTACATTATGGAAGTGAGATTTCAACATGCAAGTGTTCCTTTTAATAATAATAATAAATTAGATAATTATAATCAATTTCACATATGAAAAAAAATATTTCACCTGAAGTGAATTATGACTGGATGTTTTGGCCACTTCGAGCTATTTCTAGAAAGTCAGTCCCGTTCTATGCTAGCTGTTAATAGTCAGTCAAAACTTCATGAGAAATAAGATTCTCAAGAGTTTTTTGGCCTTTTCCATAGTTAGTTCTCATAGATAGCCTTACGGAAATAATTGAGAAATGCGTAATGTAATTTGTATTTTAATGAGAAGCTCCCCAATTGTCCTCACGATTCTGGGTTAACACCGACATTTTTGAGAACCCATACCGGAAATCGAACCAGGAACCACGTGCACCGTAGACACGAGCGCTAACCACTCGGATAAGCAGTATTATTATTATTATTATTAGCGAGGTTATATAGAGACGGGACCTACAGCTTAAAATGGGACCCGAACAACTACTCGGCTTTTATCCGAGGCTTTAGGCTCCCAGCAGGTAATGTCCGGCCTGTTATGGAGAGTTTCTTTACCATTTAGTGTTTTTCTATTATTATTATTATTTGCTTCAAAAACTCCCAAGTTGAAATTTATGCTGATTCTAAACTGCTGGGAATTCTTGTTGAAACAATGAGCAATTTTGCTAAGCTATCCATCCACTAAGACCCCCAAGCAGAGCTCGAAATGGACCGGAGCAAATCGGAACGCTGTTCCGGTTCGTGAATATCTGGAACCTTCCGTTCCGTCTCGTCACTGTGGTAATCATAAACAAAAAGGGACAATAACATGTTAACGAAGGTAAAGCGTTCCGTTTCGTGAAAATTTCCATTTCGAGCCCTGCACCCAATTCTAAAATCCTGTCGGGACTGCATTCCCTACTTGGGTGACTACCTGCGACAATGTCTTTCCAAGATATATCCACGCCCATATCAATAATAATAATAATAATAATAATAATAATAATAATAATAATAATAATGTGTCTTTCCGAGATTTAGCAACCATTCTTGTAGTAATGGATTGGTGTAGGCCTTAACCACCCAGTTTTTGCTCATCAACACAAAGACTATTTTGACGTAGGAGTTATTCCACTAAATTTATTTACTCCCTGCTAGATATAGAGCCAGGATACGTGCTTGACTACAATTGATTCTTACATTCAATTAAATCTATCAATTTCTCTATTTCATAACCCACAAATTAGGAACAAAAGTGAACATGTTCAGGAGCATATAAACTGGTACCGCACAGTATTATATATTTTCAGGTAATTCAAACTATTCATTCTCAGTCAACTTTATTCCAAACTTAGGAACTAAGGAAATTCCACTGAATATAGTTTCAATTCAAGAACTAAGCGAGAAAGTAGATATGCTGGTGAGTAGATACGTACGGTCTTTATACATAACGTTGGGTATATGGGAGATCCCTCCCCCTCTTCAGAATTACCCTAAAATGTCGAAATCACGCGACATTGGTCACGTGCCGTTGCGGTGTGGGAGCTCCATCATCTCGTGTTGATTGAACACGAAGATTTTTCGTGTCCTCTCAGGGAGATCCCTCCCACTCTCCAATTTGCTTCCCAGCCTGAAGTTTAATTAATCAATGCTTATAGACACGCAAGCACATGCATACATACAGAAGAGCCAAACAGAGAAATAACAATTTTTAGCATACTCAAACACACACAGATATGCATACATACAGATATACATGAAGTTGCCTATATGAGACACTTAAAGTAAATATTCAGAAGAAACCGTATTTCTAATACATTTTTACAAATAATATTAAGTTGATGTATCATTTTTATAATATTTCTGGTTGAAATAGCAATGATTGTAGAGCCTAAACGATCGATTTCAGCTTCAGATGCATATAAGCAGCGTGTAGACATTACGTTGTTGGAACAGCTATGTGATTTAAAGATGCGTAGCCACTTTATCAGAGGTTTAGGTTCAAGCCTGGACATCTTTAACTAAAGAAAGGAGGCCTACTCGGTATAATATTGGAGTTCGAAGCTAGTTACTCCTGCTTAGAGAGAATCGGGGATCGAACCGAAGATCCCGCATACCAGAGATGAGCGCTCTACAGCTGACCCACCGCGACACAAAACGAATCTGAAGCTGATTGCCTTTCTCTTGGCTTGTTCACTTTTTGGTGTTGCTCCATCCATAGCTGAATGATGGCTAGGAAATAGTGCTTTTTCTAGTTTAAAGTCATTTGACGGTAGAGCAATGTCGTCAATGAAAAATACAATCTTAAGTTATCTGTACAATCACAAGGGAGGCCTATTCGGTACGGCATCGAGACTCAAACCTGGCTACTCCCGCTTACGCCTAGTCGGTACAATATCGGATGGTCAATGTAATATAACTCTATCTTTACTTAATAGGAAAAAAGCAGTATAGTTGGGATTCGAACCTAGCTACTTCTACTTTAAGGGAAAGACACCCAAACAGTAGAGCATTGGATTCCTTGGTAAAGGCGGTCGAGCACGGGACTTACCTACACAACGAGAAGTTGGCAGTAGGTCGAATTCAAATCTTAACCAAAGCATTCTCTCACCTGGCAGTTGGTAAAGGCGGACGATACAGAGCTTCACGGAATAACTAGCCAATAGGGAAAAAGAAGAGATACTGCGTTGGATTCAAATCCCGATTAGAACATTGTATCCTAAAGTCGCTTACACAGGAAACTGCCATCTATAGGATGAAGATATGTGGTAATCACATACAAGAGTTCCTGGTGTTCTTATGTCTTTTAGTTTATACTATACTTAATAAGGGAAAAAGAAGTAGTCAGTAGAGTATCGGTTTCCTTGGTAAAGCCGGTCGAGCAATGAACCATAGGTTGAACATACGAGACTTCAGGAAATAGCTACCCAACAGGAAATAAAGGAGTAGTCGGTAGAGCATCTCATTACAACACTATCCTTTCTAACATGCATTTTTTGTTCTAGTCAGCTTAAGTTTTAAAGATACTTAATTTAAATGCAAGATAACTTCAACTGACATACTACCTATTTATGGCTCTTAACGAAAAGCTTTTAAAGCAAATGACTTCACATTTCAAGGGATGTTTAAAGCTGAGAACGGAGTGGTTCGGAACCCACTTTACACAGTAGGACCCGTCCTTAGCTCATCAGTACATTTACATTTAGGATTAGTTATGGCTCTTAACGAAAAGCTTTTAAAGCAAATGACTTCACATTTCAAGGAATGTTTAAAGCTGAGAACGGAGTGGTTCGGAACCCACTTTACAGAGTAGGACCCGTCCTTAGCTCATCAGTACATTTACATTTAGGATTAGTTACGACTCTTAACGAAAAGCTTTTAAAGCAAATGACTTCACATTTCAAGGGATGTTTAAATCTGAGAACGGAGTGGTTCGGAACCCACTTTACACAGTAGGACCCGTCCTTAGCTCATCAGTACATTTACATTTAAGATTAGTTACGACTCTTAACGAAAAGCTTCTTAAAGCAAATGACTTCACATTTCAAGAGGGCTTGGAAACTTTTCTCGCAGTATCCAACATTCATAACGAGTGCGTACCACATAGAGATAACTTTAAGGAACCATCCACTTTTCAGAGTGCTCAGGGGGAATTGTTTCTAAACCACTCTTGTAGAAAATAGAGATGATTTCTTAACGAAAAAACCTTCTTCATTGCTCCAGACTGAAATGAAAGATGGCAATACGGGAGCACCTTTTTTCTTTATCAGAATCGAACCAAGCCGACAACGCTACCGGTCAACCTAAGCTTTTTATTATTGAAAGATCGCTTGCAGAATCAGGTTTAATGCAGTTATTGAGTGAAACAGCAGCTATTTAATTCTGAATTAAATCTAAAAGCATCTTTGACTTAAGAAGACTTATGATTTTGCTTCAAGAGTTATTTGTACCGAAGCTGACATCTGTATTGGCTGAGAATTTATATCTCAAGAAGTAGTAGTTATTAATTATATTGTTTTGATTCTTCTTACATTAATAGGCATTGGATTTGGTTTGTAGGACCCCTCTTTACTTGAATGAAGCACTTTATGATAGGACGCTATTCTTATAGAATACAACTTTTGGCTGTCCAGGGTTCGAGCCCTAGCAGACTCATGGATGCTTTTGACTACAAGACAATACTCGAACCATGAAATCAAACAATTACTAGAATGGTTAGGGAAAGATTGCCTGAGCAGAGATTTTTAGTAAAGAGATGATATAGTTTTTATTGACGTCATGTTAATTTAACTCATAGGAATGGTAGGCAGAAATAACTACTTACACAACCTCGATCCCTCATTACACTGAAGCGAAACACACGCACACAAAAGCACATGGAATGAATGAATCCCTATCCAGAGGCCTAGTATAGAAATCCGATTGGAAGATCCCTCCCATAACGCTTTGCGTGTCGTTCTCAACAATAATGCTCAAATATTGCTTAGGGAACAACTACACATGCGTGAGAGAGGTGGTTGGACTTTTTGTCCTTTGCTCGGGTGTTGAGCATAGAGAAACAGTAAGCACGCATGCGGGGGAGAAAATATTTTTATCGTTTGTTTAGGAGTTGAGCGTAGAGAAAGATTGTCGAAGCTCCCAGAATCTTTTTGCACTGAAATGATGACTCAGCATTAAGATAGGAAGAGAGGGTAAGAAACGTTATTAGTTTTTACTTTTAGACAATTTTACTCAACGAGAAAACCATATGACAAACAATTACTGAACAGCCTTCAGCTCGTGACTCAGAGATGTGATTTCTTTAATCTGATTGGTTAATGGAGTAAATAAAAGGCGTAACAAGTATTAATTTTTTACTTAGTTGATACAAAACAGTCATGGATAGCTGTAGCTGTACAGACTTAGAGGTTGACTTAAAGTGTATTATAAGAAGTATTGAAGAATGGAGCCCGTCGTTTTATCTTGTCTGTAATTCTTGCTTTGAAGGTGAAATGATGGACATTCACGACTGCTTTACTCCTGCATCAGTACAACAAGATGTTTGGGAAATTTTATCCTGCGGCCCTATATGTAATGAAATCTATGAAATATTTGTTGCAGGTCATACAGACTGCGTGCAAACATTGCGTAATTTTTTAAGAAGGTACAAACAAATTATACGAAATAACTCATACTTGGAGCCACTTTATCTTATATTGTGGTATAAAGACTGGATATTTGGTTTATTCAAGACTAGGCAATTAAAAGCTAGTCAATAGCTTTAGGGTAAAGAAAAACATACTTGCTGTATCAAGAAAATTGTTTATTTCTATTATGTTTACAAGTACAGTTTGTAAAAAGACAAGAGGTACAAAATGTTTCAAATACAAATACAAATCTTTTGTAACCAAACCAATTCTTGTTTTTATTATTGTACAGAAAAAAGTTTTAAGTAAAATAATTTAAATCTTATCCAACCAATGTTACTTTTTGTTTCTTATTAGTGAATAGAAAATAACTTTAAGCAAATACAAATCTTTTGTAACTAAACCAATTTTTGTTTTCTTATTATTCTGCATAAAAGTATTTAAGCAAAATACAAATCATTTCCAACCAATGTTACTTTTTGTTTCTTATTAGTGAATAGAAAATAACTTTAAGCAAATACAAATCTTTT
>JAGDQP010014770.1:21711-44334 GCA_022664845.1 Lepisma saccharinum | reverse complement strand
TTGGTTTAAATGAATTAAATTGCGAGCACTGATAAATATATAACAAAACCGAGCAGGAATAGAATTGATGTCCCAGTATCTCAGAGCACGCTATCTTTATCGCTACGGCGCGCGTCACACATTTCCTCATTGTATTGTTTCATTGTAATTATTTAAAGCCAAGTGTAAAACTTTAATAGTTATATGAATATTGCAAAAATGCAGTATTATTGCTTGTCAATTACAGAATTTATATAATCAGTTAATAATGTTGGACTATTTTGTTGTGAATAAAACTTTGTTTATTTCTGACTATTTCATGCGTTTGGCACAGACGAATGGGTAACATAGAATAAATGAAGCCGATTTTGAGTTTCATAACGTATTTGTTACCCTGATTATTGACGTAGCATACGACGAAAAGCTTTAATGCGATATCGATTATTTTAAATAAACGTACAGTAGCCCATGTAATACGGTAATATAGTATTTATTTGCGGCTATGATGTTGGGAATTTTAAGTTTTAAAATTTATTCTATATGAGCTGAAATCCACTTAATTTCTGCCAACAAATATTATGGTCTCATAGGAAAGGCATCGAGCTGCCAACTGGCCAAACCATATTCAAATCTTTCTCGGTTCCATCGTTTTCTTTTCACTGGTGCCAATGAAATTCGTTTAAACAAATCTTTGTCTAAATCAAATGAAACTTTGTTTGCTGCCTACTTAAAAAAATTTCTGTTATCCACAAACAAGAAATTTTCTCTGTGAATGCCTAGTTCACGAAATGCCTAACAGTGTGCACTATTAATATGTCGCAACATCCGTGTGCAGCAGCAATAGCGAGTGATCAAAATAATAAATAAATTAATCTGTATTCCTGAATCGGAATATCACTTTTTCCACTGTTAAAATTTTCGGCCGGTTCCCTGCAAAAAGTCAGGCAATTGAATGTTGGAGTTACGAAAAGTCAGGACGAAATGTTGAGACTTTGGACAATCAAGAATTCACGGATGTTTGAAATTTCTCGAAATCAGAAAAAAAAACTAAAGTTCGGAATGTCTGAACTCTGGAATATAGAGTTCTGGAATGTTGGAAAGTAGAAATTTCGAAATTATGATATCCAAATCTCGAAGAGCACTGAATTACTGAATACTTGAATTCCTAATATTTTAATTCCTGTGTGATTGTATTTCTCAATATTAGAGTTCCCGAAAATACAGAATCTACAATGAACTTGAAACATAGGAGAAACCTCTATTTTAATTTAGCAGCCCACATAGGGTGACTACGGTAAAGATTCCCCACTTTTTTTGGCAGTGATTTAAACAACGAAAATCAAGTTACAGAATAGCTTTGATAAGTGAAATATGTAGGATGGCATTTAAACTAAACATCACAGTTTCCAATGTAGTGTATCGATATTACATCAATGTAGTGTATTTCAATTTTAAAAAAAAAAACATTACAAAAAAATCCGGTGATAAGAAAAGGAAAACGCCAGGGTAATCTAAATTGGTACACATACATATATAAACTTCCACATGTGCATAATTTTGTTGAGTAGTGCTCCGTTTCTTTATGTGTTTCACAGAGTTGCGTCAGAAACATTTGAGACAGACATTCTAAAGAATTGTACAAGTTTCATGGAGCCATTTCTCACATACACCATACTGTATCCAGTCAAATGTCTCCTTGGACTGATAGAAGTACTCATTCACTTCGTATATTTTGTTTAAAACAGTCTATTTTTACACTAATAGCCCTACAGAACAAAATCATGGCTGCTAGACTGGTGTTCAATACTACTGATAAACATACATTTTCATTAAATTGTTGTTGTGCCAGTAACATAAACCGTCCTGTACTGTTGTAAAACACCTGCACCTATTTTAAAGTCTTCATTACTCAGTAATTCCCGTAAAAGTCTTGAAATATGTAACTTACTTCTAAACTTCCTTATAGGCTATCATTACTGCTTCAAGTATAGTATTATAGAGAATATTAATGTCAAATGTGTATCTAGATGGACGTGCACTTTGCTGCAACAGTGTATAATTACATACAATAAAGAAAAAAAATATATTTGCTCATATAACTTCAGATTTTTAAACGATTAACATTTTTAAACGTCTTTTCCCAACAACAAGTTGTTGAAAAGTGGCGAGAGACGCCCCACCTGATTACGTGCTCACCCCGTGCACGGCGCAATCAGCTCACACAAAGAAACAAGTTGTAATCGAACTTTCTACTAATGTTCCACTTTCAGTCATTTACCGTGTTTTTGTAACAGAGTCTTGCACACTCAAATTGCAAACCTCAAAAATTTTGGGTCACAAAACACTGATATTTAGTTCTCGCCGAGGTGTAGAGCGTGACACATAAACATTTCCACTAACTATCAGATGTTCTGTCATAATCCAGATCAGTTCTGCCACCACCGGCCACAATTTAGCAGTTACAGAGTGTAGGCCATCTTTGGTCATGCGGAGTCTCTGCCCGATGCGCCCTACTATAAATTTGACAATAGGCTATGCGTGGAATACAACACAGACAAGCATCAGGTTTCAATAAGCGGATTAAATACAAATTATTGAACTAACGAAAAATTGTTTGGAAACAATATTTCTAAATGTTTTCCAGTGTAAATTATTGATTCACAAATATTAATCGCAACTTCATTTCTTTTTTTGTAAAGAAATCATAATTCTTTTATCACGCGTTTTCTATATTATATTACAGTAGGAGTAAATTCTATTTATTCTGTCGTTGTTGCTTATTTTAATCGTAGTTCGAATAAGATACTAAAGACTGTAATTTTCCTAAGAATTAATTCTTCCTTAAATGTTTTGACTTGCAATTCTAAAACTGTTCCGAACAACAGTTCATCCTAGTGTTGTTCGAATGAACTAACTTTAACCGAATCAGCAGTTGAAAGTAGACAATTACACGGCAAAACACTGATAATCTAGAGTTTATGTCGGATTTGATATCTGGAAGGGAACGTGTATTTATAAAGTGTATGAAGGGTAGCAAGAAATAATCAGTGAAGGCTTTGAAAACAGTGGTTTCAGTTAAATTGGAACAAGGAAACAAATCCGGATTTATTTCCTTGTTCCAACTGCTTTCTCGTAGAGTCACGAGATGACAACACGCTACCTAATACGTCTGAAATTATCTCTTGTGGAGTTGGGCTGATTTGAGAAGATGTAGCGCTTTTCCCCTACTCGTTGCCATTAATACCTCCTAAGTTGTGGATTGCTTGGTGGTATAAAGAGAGCTTTCAATAAAGTAAACTTAATCTACACAGTCCGGGTATAAACGCAACTTATAGTTAATGCAAGCAGCAAATTCACTGTGAACTTGGAAGACGAAGATGCTGTCAAAGATTTCAAGAAGTAGAAGGATAAGAAAATTTGCTTCTCTGCTGAAACATCGATTTGAGATATCCCACGGGAAACAAGGTATCTCTGAATATACCATCGTTTCACCATTTTCGTTGCATTGTATGAACTGCAGGAGTTGTGGAAACTATGGAAGTTATCAAAAAACACCTTCAACTTTTAATTTGACTCTAGGTAGAAACCAGACTTGTCAAACGAGAAGGTTTACAAGAATGGGAAGTTGGGGATAGGCATTAAATAGGATGACCTAGAAGTAATTGTAATAGAAGATGTTGCAACTGTTTCTGAAAGGGGAACGTGTGAGGAAAACGCTGGTAGAAAGTCTACTGCGCTACGAAGCAGACTAATCTAAAAATGGTGACCATATCCAAAATGGCTGCCATGCAAGCGCCATGAAACCTTCTTGACCATTAATATGTAGTGAATTAATGAATATCACATGAGAAAAATTTCAGAGTATGATGTGATAGTTGGACAGAAAGGGCATAAAACTTGTAAGGCCAAGTTTGTTAATTGAGACAACATTCGTTATCAAGCATTTCGTCAGTTTGTGGAGCATACGGAGGAAAATGATGAAGAGCAGACAACGATAAAAGACCTAATATCTGAAATGAAGGAATTGCTACCACAAGGTCATGAACCATACTCTTCCAAGTTCATGAAACAAAAGGTGCTAGAACATTTCCAAGACAAAATGTTTGTTGAAATGGTGGCAGGAACATCAGTTATTGTCACTTTCAAAAGCACGGCTGCTTATGTGTTGCAAGACTACCATAACCAAAGTCATGCAAATGTAGAGGAAACGAAATCTGATCGCAGCAGCGGCTGATATTATTGAGAACGATATTAAGGATATCCCAGTTGATTCGGGCGTATATCCATTACATGAAGACATCAGTAGCTTGGAAAGTCAACTGAAGTTCCTGCCTGATACACTAAGATTGTTTCTTTCAAAACTTGTCACAGGAAGAAAATAACAAAAACAGGAAAGTGGCTGCGATTGGTCAGGCAGTCATAGAATCAGTGCACCTAAGGGTCTTACTTGCACCTTTACAACTTGGACTTGGAGTTCAGTTGGACAACAAGACAGGAAAACGATTTGTGGTTGACCTTGAAAATCACATTGCATTTTGCTGTTGTTTGGAGAGATCAAATGTGCATTAACGCAGTCGACGGTTCTCGCCGTCGTCGAGAACCTTTGTAACACACTAACACTATTGACTGAGAAGCTTGCGGAATCTGGCAATTGCATCAAACATGCTCCTGGTGACGCAGATGTTCTGATTGTAAAGGAAGGTATTGAAACATCTCAGATGTGTTCAACAGCACTTATTGATGAAGACACTGATCTTCTTGTCCCTTTCATCCAGTATTTTGACAACAAACTCAATGATGTCTTTCCTTGATCTGAGCCAAAGAAAAGTTCTAAGAGTGTGATGGTCTACGACATCGGGACAATGAAACAAACACTAGGTGATGGCGTCTGCTCTCACATTGTCTTCGGTCATGCACTGCCAGGATGTAACATCTAAACCATTTGGGTTAGGGAAACGGGATTCTATTCTACTGCTGGGGGAGAACGGGTGTTTCCAAAAACAGGCTGCAATCTTCAGAAAAGCAGGGGGAACACAAGAACAAATTAAGGCATCTGACAATAAAGCTATGGCGTGTTTGTATGGTGGTTGCATCGGTCAAACTCTCAATGATACTCGCTATCAAAAGTTTATCTCAAAAACAATTAAGTCGACAGCTCAAGTGACACCTGTGATACTGCCACCTACTGAGGATGCCTGCTATTATCACTCTCTACATGTATATCTTCAAGTTCAAGCCTGGCTTTCCAATGACCTCAATCCGCTCTAATGGGGTTGAGAACGTCGTGATAGCCACGTCACCAGTAAAAATGAGCCAACCCCCTGCACCCTAGTATTTGATAAAGTTCATAAAATATGCCTGCTCTATAACTCAATGGGCTACCATGCAGTACAACTGCAAGAAATATGGTAATGACTGCACAAGTGCCTGCGCTGAATGCCATGTAATCACATGTCATAATGTAACAGATGCGACACAGTTGGAATCGGACAGTGATGATGAGTAATTGTTCAGCTACATTTCTAATCACAACTTGTATGTTAATAACATATTTCGTGAATTTTGTTGGTTTTATTATTATTATTATTTGCTGTATCACTTGATACGGTTTACTGTTTAGAATAGGGTTTCCTATACACAAAACTGTTATTTGTTAGGGGATCTACGAAAAACGATTTTCCATTTACTTGCATGGCAGCCATTTTGGATATGGTCGCCATTTTGTGATTAGGCCGCTCCGTAGGGCAGTAGACTTACTACCATCGTTTTCCTTACAATTTTCTTCTTTGAGAAACAGTTGCAACGTCTTCTGTTACAATTACTTCTAGGTTACCCAATAATTTTACTAGACTAATGACTGTCTCAACCTTTTTCTGAGAAATATTGACTTGCCCTATCTATCATGAATATGTGAGAAGGAGAATAGTGTGCTAACCTGCAAATAAATTATGAGTGTTCAATTAACATTGCATAAACCTTAAGTGTAACTATTATTTCCTCCCTCCCCAAAATATCGTTGTTGGTAAAAACAACCTAAGTTCACGTTACAGATAAAATGTTTACACCACTTCAGGTATAGCATTTTGATGTCACGTGCTAACAAATTATTTGTAAATTGTTACTTTGTTTCTTAGTTAAAATATCATCTTGTTTCATCAATTTGTAAAACAGTTATAATGTTTTAGTTACCTTACCTTACCTACGGCGTGACAGCTCGTAGTTGAGTCTTAGCCTCCTTGAGAAGTCGCCTACAGTGCGAACGGTCCATCACTAAAGATGTCCAATTTTTTATCCCTGCCTGTTTCAAATCTTCCTTTACTGCGTCCCACCATCGGTTTCTCGGTCTACCTCTTGTGCGCTTCACTTCAACTTGACTTTCAAAAATTTTCTTTGCAATTCTGTCTTGATCCATTCTAGCTACGTGGCCAAGCCAGCGAAGTCGGGTTATTTTTGCATGCGTTACTAAGTCTTCGTCTTTGAGCAGTTCATGGTTGTATTTTATTCTGCGTTGCCCATTTTCCATTCTTGTTGGACCGAAGATCTTCCGGAGTATTTTCCTTTCAAAATTGCCCAGTAGTTGTTTGTCTTGTTCTCGGAGCACCCAGCATTCAAAGGCGTACTTCACGATAGGCCTTATTAGTGTTTTGTATATTGTGAGTTTTGTCGTTTTCGTTATGTCTCTTGATCGGAATATGGGCAATAGTGAGAAGTATGCTTTGTTTGGCAGTTTGAATTATGTTTTTAATTTCCGCTGTTGGATTGTTTCCATCTGTTATTATATATCCTAAATAGGAGAATTCGTTCACTACATCAAACGTATATTCTTCTATGGCGACTTTCGGACCAATCTTCTCCCTATGCCTTGGTTTGTGGATATTACCATTACCTTTGTTTTACCTTCATTAACCATTAATCCCAACGTCTTAGTTTCTTCTGCTAGACTGGTCAAAGCTTCTTTTACCGCCTTTAGACTTCTTCCGATAATGTTGATGTCGTCAGCGTATCCCAAAATCTGGTAGGTATTATTTACAATTGTCCCTGTTCTTTTCATTTTGGCTCTTTTTATTGCTGTTTCCAATGCTAGGTTAAATAACATTGGGGCCAACCCGTCTCCTTGTCGGACTCCTTTCTGTACCGGGAACTTCTGGGATATGTGACTTCCAATCTTGACTGTGGCACATGAATCCGTGTTTTCCCAGCATTTTTCTATGATTTGCTTCATTCTAAATAATTGGTCAGTCGTTGATCTGCCCTTCCGGAACCCAGTCTGGTATTCACCTATTGTATGCTCGTAGATTGTTTCTAGTATTCTGCGCACCAAAGATGTGAATATTTTATTCACTGTAGACAGTAAGGTAATCGCTCTGTAGTTTCGGCAGTCCAGTTGATCTCCTTTCTTGTGGATTGGGTTTATTATGCCCGTTTTCCATTCAGTTGGAATGGTCTTTCTACTTTTCCATATCTTGATTATTAAAATATGAAGTACTTCAATTACTGTTTCTCCTCCATTCTTTATTAATTCTGCTGCGATTGAATCTATGCCTGGTGCTTTGTTATTCTTCAGCCTGTTTACTTCTTCTCGTACTTCATGTATGGTGGGTTCCGGGACTTGGTTTTGATCTTCTTCCGTTGCTATTGTGCTTGTATCAACTTCTTTATGCATTCTTGTATTTTGGAAAATTTCTTGATAGTAGCTAGCCCAGCGTTTTAAAATATCTTCCTTACTGCTGACTATTTTTCCTTCTGCGTCTCTAATTATATTAGAATATGGTTTATAACCCAGTTTGAAATTTCTGATTTCTCTAAAGAAGATCTTCGTTTGCCCAGCGTACTTCAGGTTTTCAATGTCTTTAACTTTGCTCTCTAGTAGTTCCCTCTTCTTTTGTTTAAACAGTTTTTTTCGTGGCTCTTCTGGCTTCCTTGTATGCTTCCGTTTTCTCCCGTGTGTTGTGAGTTAGTGTTTTTGCTCTTGCTTCGTTTTTCGCTTTCAGTACGTCCTGGCATTCCTGATCAAATCATTTCTCTTTTTTGCGACCTTCCTTCTTGCCTAGTAGATCTTTGGTTACTTCAGTTATGTTGTTTTTCAGTTCTTCCCATATATAACCTATTTCTTTATTTTCCCATTCGATCCCAAGCAGTTGCTCCGATAGTTTGTTCCTGTACTCCCTGGCTTTTGTTTCCTGTTTTAGTTTTTCCGTGTCCCATCTTGTTAGGGGTTCGAGGTTTTCTTTCGGTTTTTTTCTTATTTTGTTTCTGATTTTCGTTGTTACTAAATAGTGGTCGGAGTCACTATGTGCTCCTCTTTTAGTTCTGACATCTAGTATGCTACTCCAGTATCTATTGTCTACGACGATGTGATCAATTTGGTTTTCCGTCTGTCCGTCTGGCGATTTCCAGGTAACGATGTGGATTCTCTTATGTGGGAACCATGTGCTTGATATTGTCATGTTTCGAGAGGCGGCGAAATCTATTATCCTGTACCCATTATCGTCTGATTCATTATGTGCACTGAATTTTCCTATGGTTGGGTAGTAATAGTGTTCTTTCCCTATTTTTGCGTTTAGGTCGCCTACAATAATTTTCATGTCATACTTGGGTGAGTGATCGTAGACCCTTTCTAATTGGCTATACAACTCTTCTTTTATGCTGCTAACTTTTTTCTCTGTAGGTGCATGAACTGTGATTATTGTTATGTTATGTGTTTTTCCTTTCACTCTGAGTTTGCAGATTCTTTCGCTGACTGGTTGAAAGTCTAATATTTTGTCCTGAATGCCTTTACTCACATAAAAGCCAGTCCCAAATTCTGTCCGAGCTGTGTTATTCCCACTATAATATATTGTTTCTTCTTTCTTTTGAAGTATACCATTACCTTTCCACCTGATTTCCTGGAGACCACATATGTCTATTTTGTATTTTCTGATTTCTGTGATGGTCTCTTTCATTGTACCGAGCTTGAACCAGCTTCTTACGTTCCATGTTCCAATTACCATTTCATCATTCCGTTGCCAATGCTGTTGTCGATTTCCCTCAATCCGTCCGTTCCGAGGCTTCTTCTCCGGTCTCCTATCGGGTTTCTTTTTTCGGTGTAGGGTTGTCGGCCCTACGCCCAACCCCCAGCCTGGAGGGCCAGGATTTTTCTGTCAGGGTTGTCTCCCTTATCTGAGTTGTCCGCGACTACTTATTCGCCAGGATATCCTGCTTATTTCGTAGCTGTCCTCCATATCTCAAGGACGTTCTACTATCCGCAACCTGTGGACGCGCCCGATCGCAGCCATCCTGCGTAGCCCTTTCTGGGCCCGGGAATGTTTTAGTTAGTTTTCGCAAAATCAGGGTAATGTGACTTAGGGTGATTTGCAATGAGCGATTCACCTAACACATGAATATTATTTTTGCTTTGTATATTGGCCTAATCAAGTACTTGTTATATTATAAAAGTAAAAAGTTGTGTTTTGTGGTTATCAAAGAAACATTTCATTTTTAATAATGGATTAATCCATTTGAAGTTACCAAGAAATATTGTAATTGAATTGCTCGCTTGATTTTTTTTCATTTTTTTAATTTTTTAAATATTTATATTCTTTATATGAAGAACCTCAGGGGAAACAAGGAAATTCACAAAACAGATTTATTAAAAAAATCAAGTTTAAATTCCTTCATCGTTTAATGTTTAAACGGTGCAACGAATATGTAATATTGTCTCCTGTGGTCAATTATGGCCTTTATTTGTTCTTTGATGGCTTTGTAGTTCCAATTATCCCCAATTAGACAACACAAAATCGTTAGAAATGTACCTCTCCTGTTTTTCCGATACCTTTCAAATGTGAATAGTTCAAAATGGGTATTTTGTTTTTTTAATTTTATCACCACCAATTGAATAGTAGTGGTCATTTTTGAATTGCAGCGCATGTCAAAATGTGTGTGAGAAAACGTTTACGGAAAACGTAATATCTGGAGACTGGTGCATCACAGTATATTGAAACAAAATCAATTCACTTTTCTAAAGTATGCTTGATAATTCTAATCCTTGGCATGAGAATCCTAAAGCGTAATCCAACTATTCACTATGGTATCCAAATGTGATTATCAGAATAGAAAATCCGAGGTTCAGGGTGATGTCTCGTGCGTAAGGGATTGAATGTCATCTTGATTTCCGGTACCCTGTTACATATCATTGTGTATTGAAGTTATTCAGCATATGAAAGGCTGTTATAATCATTAACTTATTTATGAATTTTTTTTAAATCTCAAATTCGTATTTTATAAATATTGGTGACCCAACGTCTCTGGTGGAGATCCAGGTAAAAGTCTCGTTCTTTCACATGTCATACACTTGTATAAGCTAAATATACGAAAAAATCAATTTCGAGATTTGAGCGTAAGCGGAGAGCAAAGGGAGGAAAAAGGAACAGAAGAGAACATTCACAGGTTTTCTCTGCCATTCACACCTTGACGCGGTGTGACATATAAGTGGGAATGTCTCTTATCTACCTGCTTTCTGAAGTACACCTTTTCCTTGAGGTAACCCCAAAGGGTCTGATGATCTTGATGGCAGTTAGATATCACCGAATCGCGAAATGAGTCATTCGGGGAGGTGTTCTCGAAAAGTTGAATTTGATAGTCTTGTTATATGAGTATAGTAGTATAATCGTGTTGCGCCCACATGTGTGATAGACTAGGATGGTGTAATTTAGGAAAGAAAAAGATTTGGGTATGTGGTTGTGGCGCTCAGTAATAACTGTGACGGCAGTATAATGTTCGTCCTCAAAATAAATATGGGCCAATCGGTCATGAGTCTCTGCACCATACTGTTACTTTAACACTGTGTAAGGGATTTTCATGTTTTTTTCTCAAACGATACAGTTTTGTTTATGCCATAACCTCAAACGTTGAAGAGGATTTCATCTTATACGATTAGGAGCTGAACAAAATCGTCTTCCTCCCGTCACTTGTTGACAAAACAGTCACCAAAATCTTTGTATTCGTCCTACACGCCAGGAACAATTCCTGTACTCACTCTGTTTTATAAGTATATATGTATAACTCTTTTTCTTCAAAATCTTCTGAGCACTAACACGAGGAACGTGCTACATCTATTGAGACAATCGACGAGTAAATATCTCAGGACTATGGTCAATGACTCTCGACACACGTTGGTTCTTCCCTTCAGTACGATCAGTGCCACCTCAAAATCTTCGAGAACATCCTCCAACTTTAATAGTTTTGCGGTCAAAAATCGATAGATAGCGTGCAAAATTCTACCTACACCCTCCTAATTTTGAATTTGCCCCCCCCCCCCCTCAGAAACTGAAAATCCTGGCGAAATCCCTGAGTACGAGCCTTTAGAGAATGTCTAGGGGATAGCTTCTTGCTGACATTTCCTGTCTCAAGAAAATGTCAAACCGCATGTAGGATTACCTTCCGGGAGTGTGCTTCGGGCTTTCCGAAATTCTGTGTCAATCTCCATCGTGTTACTTAGATGAGTGATGAAATTTAGCCTTGAGTGATGAAATTTGCTTCCATCATGCATGTAATTTCAGGTGAAGTCCACCAGTTCATGAAAAATGAAATTCCTGTAAACAATATATCAACGTTAACTCAACGTTAAATTGGGAAGATTCGCCATATTCATGTTCATGCACCGGTACCAAGCACCGGTACATTAAAAACATGTTCCATTATGTTGATGGGGCACGTATTATATCGTCATGAAATCTACTGAAACATGATACAAATACGGTTTAAAAAACAACATATAAACCTTTATGCGGGTAGTATGTAAATACAATTTATTTAAAACATAAAATTAGCTCTGTAACCATAATAGGTTTCGCGAAAGCATGTGGGTAATATGGAGTCCGTAAATCAATGTAAATTTTCATTGCCGCACGGCAGAAACGAAAGATTTGGTAGCTTAACTGCGAAGCGTTGCTACGATTATTGTGGTCTATATCGTTACAAATAGTGTTGCATGACATACCTTGATGATAGTGGAAGATACAAGATCATAGGATTTCAGTATGAGTCATTTAATTTTTAGAATATACAGATTAGTAAAAAAAATCCCTTTCGGTAGGCTAACAGTATGAGATAGATCTCGAAGTTTTTTTTATTTTCAAAAATTCAAATCTCGTCTTATATGAGAGCTATCGAGAAACTATTTATTGTTTTGTAGATTATTCATCAAGAGCTGTTCAACGCTACCTCACAAGACATATAATATATATATATATATATATATATATATATACTCGCTTTGTTTCGCTTGGAGCGCTGCCCCCAGACCCCCGTAGGGGGTTCTCTCCCAACTTCAGTCCTTTGGAGAGGATGCGCCTCCTTTATCTTCAATCACCAAAATCTCACTGCAGCACTACACCACCATGGTATCCATCTGTACCCTCCCACGGGGGCTTCGCCCCCAAAAGGAAGGTTTGCCCCATTTATTGTAACCTACTCTTGGTCATACACCGTCAAAGAAAATTTCGTTTCTCTACCTTCAATGATTTGGAAATTGCTTTTTTTGGGACGTCCATTTTGGATCCAAGTTGATGACTTTTTGAAAGTTTTCTTATATTGTCGTGACCTACTTGTGATGGTACAAATTCAAGTAAAATTTCATTTATCCAACTCAAACGGTGTGCAAAAGGGAATTTCGGGCGGTCTTTTTGGATCCAAGATGGCGACTTTTCCCAAATGTTGTAATATTTCCTTAAACTACTCGTCATAATGCACCTTTATGCCAAATTTCGTATCTCTAGCTCAAACGGTGTAGAAAATGTTTTTTCGGTCCACCATTTTGGATCCAAGATGGCGTCTTTGGATACATCATGTAATATATTAGTAACATACAAATGATAATGTATAACGTTACCAAATTTGATATTTCTAGCTGCAGCCGCTCAGGCTGTGTATTCTATACAACAATGGGTTCAGCGGCCATTTTGAATTCAAGATGGCGACTTTTTCAACATTTCGTAATATTTTCTTGAACTACTAGTGACAATTCACCTTTATGTCAAATTTCGTATCTCTAGCTCAAACGATATGGAAAATAGATTTCTTACTTCCGCCATTTTGGATCCAAGATGGCGTCTTTGAACTCATTAGGTAACATTTTCGTAATCAAAAAGTGATGTTGTACCTTTATGCCAAATTTGATTTCAATAGCCCCAGCGGTTTAGGTTGTGTATTCTATACAACAATGGGTTCGGCGGCCATTTTGGATCCAAGATGGCGACCGATTTTGCTCATTAACGAACTTAACCGAGCTATTAAGCCTAGAAACAACATATAAAAATTTGGTTCAAATATCTTCAAAATTATGGCCGCTAGCGTGTTAATATATATATTCATATACACTTTCATATCGTATCGATCTCAATAGGTATATTTTTCTTCGAAATCTACCTAATAAGATGCTTCTCTTGGTATTTCATTTTCATTTAAAGGCATGCTTAGCTCTTTAATCAACAATTGTTTCATTTAAGTAGTGTCTATTACAGTTCTCACAGGAAATGTTCTGGTAATTGTGGTAATCATTTTGGTAAGATTTTCGTTTTACTGAATCAAAGTAGTGGTTCAATAAAAAACTTTTTCTGGTGAGGGGGAGGGAGCTACGGTCCTTAGAGCCACGGAACCGTCTAAGTTCCGTCCTTAGAAGTTCGTTTAGGACGTTAATAATAACTCAATGAACGAATCATATCCGTGAAGAGTAGCCGGGCAAGCGGCGACTAGCAGGTCTGATGTAGTAAGGGAGAGCTAAGCTACAACTTTACATTATGTAATGTGCTCTCAGCTCCTTAGTCCTTACCGATCTAAGCGAAAGCAAATAGACAGTTTCAAGTTTGGGCTTAGCTTCCTTAAATTATAAGGCCAGTTTCAATTTAGAATAGTTACAACTTTATCTTGAGGTAATTTTGCATTATATGCACTTAGTCCATATAGCACTTTAGCGTTTAATAAAAACTAAAAAAGAGAAACGCATTTCAGATTGGATAAGTGAATTTCTATTAACGTTCTAAACGAGCTGATAAGCTTCTAAGAACGGGACCTACAGTATTCAGTAAAGTGGGCTCCGAACCATTACATTTAATAGACCCCAGCAGGTCACCTCAGATTTAGTTTCGATACCTTAATTTATTTCGCCGCTTTCAATTTGGTGATGCCACAATCTTTCCACATGGTATCTGAAACTAAATCTGAGATCTATTTTCTTTTATCTGCTTTCAGGCACTTGCGCGCCATACAGTCTGAATGCATATAATTATGTACTACAATGTGCCATGTCAAAAGTTTATAATCTCACCAAACGTAACGTGAGAAGGTAAATCAAGCCATCTAAACGTAAACTTGAAGTAAGTTTCTCTCCAATTACTTTCGTCTAGGCCAAATGTCTCCAAAATACGACCGGTGGGCCGCGAGCACCACCAATCCAACATGGAGTAACTGCCCGGTATCCAGCCCGCCCTAGTTTATTTTGCGTGGAGATAGTGTATCTGGGCGTCAGGCATAATTTAATGCTAGAATGTTGAAACTTGCAACATTTGTTCATTCCCTCACCCTCACCACACAACTTAATGCGCTACGACCACAAACGCGTCTTACCGGTATTTTTCCATTATTTGCACTCGACAACTTCTACCGTCAAAATCGCGCTACACATCATTTTTCATTGCTTTTTCCACTTGGAATTTCAGCAAAAAACATCTCTTTGAAGTCGTTTTATCTATGCATTTTGAAATTCTACACATTTCACTGACATAGGGTGAGGTTAGGTTAGATTAAACTAGGTAGGTTAGGTTAGATTATGTAGGTTAGGTTAGTTTAGTTAGGTAATGTTAGGTTTTGTTAGAAAAGTCAGGATACATTATTTTTATATGTATAAACGGTTAGACAATGGTTAGGAAAAACAGGTGAAATATTTCTTCATTTATGTCTTAGCTCTTATTGACACGTATTCTCTCCTGATATTCGAAAATCACATCACTCAAATTACGCATCTGGTTTGAAAGCACGCGTTTCTATGAAAAGCCGGTCTAACAAGTATTTCTGGTGTGTAATGAATGATTAAGAAACACATTAACTAACACATATAATGAAACTGAACATTCTAACTGTAATTAATGATATGTGATTTATCCTAGAAACTTACAATAAGTGACATACATATGTAATTCACTTAATAAATATTATTACGATTAATGAGATTGATGTTACTGTAACTTTCCACTGACAGTTGTTTTTCAGTTGTGGATCAAGTTTACTATTGAAAATTATCTGCAGCGACTTCAAATACTCATGAGTTAATTTGGATCTGCAAATATTTTTTGCATATTTCATTTTGGAGAATATTTTTTCACACAGATAAGTTGTGCCAAAAGCAGTAAAAATAAGCCACGAGCAAATTTATGCAACTGATCCAACTGTGTGAGTGGAAGACATAAAATTCCAGCAATGACGACTAAATATTTTTCTTTAAAAATATCACTAGACTGCAAATCAATCATTACCATTTTAGGTACGAAACCAACGACACCGTTATTTTTTTCCACGCATGATATTGTCACCATCAGTAGTGATACACGTCATGTTTTTCCATTCAAAATTGCTTTACTGAACAGCATTTTCAACTTCTTTAAAAATACCTTTTCCAGTGGTTGTACCGTGCATACTCTGGAAAAGCTCTTCATATACATTATAATTTTTATTTATCCCTCGAATAAAAAGTAACACCTGAGCAGTATCTGCAACATCTGTTGACTGATCCAGGGCCAAAGAGAACTATATTCTTCATGTCGATTTTTGTCTGACAATTGAGTTAATATATTTTCTGCAATATAATCTACTCTTCAAGGCCACAGTGTTTGTTGACAAACTTATGTTTTCCAAATCAATTAGATTTTTCTGGACACATTTCCTCTTTGCTGCAATCATTCAATCTTATTAATTCGCCGTCAGTAAATGGTTTCCCATGTTTCTCTATTGAATGAGTTACGCGTAAACTAGCACAAGTTGCTGCTTTTTGTTCAGCATTGACTTTCTTCAACAACAATTACTGAGATTTCAACTCGTGTTTCAAAGGTTCATATTTTTTTAACCGTAGATTTCCTGTAAATTTGGCGTAATTCTGAGAATGTTTAATCTCATAATGACGTTTCATATTGCATTCTTTGAGGATTGATATTGTTTCATTATAAATAATACACATTACCTTATCACTTGGCTCAATCACGATCTATTGATATCCCCATTGCTATTTCAATGTTCTACAATCACTATCTACTTTTCGTTTCTTCTCCATATTTATACAAATCCACACAAAAGGGACTTAAGTTCGAATGAAAATAATGCTAAATAATACCATTAAGAGCAGGGGTTCTGAGTAAACAAAATGCACTGGATTTATCTTTACTCGCAACTAAACACACTGTATTTTCACTAAGAAATTATAGTCACAAAACACACTAGTGATACTATATTTCGCTTTTCGGATCGCACTTGTCGCTCCGAAATTTTATAGAATACACAGCCTAAACCGCTGGGGCTATTAAATTGAAATTTGGTATGTAGATACAATATCACTAATAGATTAAGAAAATATTTTTAAATTTTCTAAAAGTCGCCATCATGAATCCAAAATGGTGGACAATAAAAATCCATTTTCCACACCGTTTGAGCTAGGAAAATGAAATTTGTTATGAGGGTACACGATCACTTGTAGTTTAGAAAAATATTACAAAATGTTTTTTTAAAAAAAGTCGTCATCTTGGATCCAAAATGGCCACCAAACCTATTTTTGTATATAATACACAGCCTAAACGGCTGCAGCTAGAAATATCAAATTTGGTTTGAAGATACATTATCACTAGTAGGTTACTAAAATATTACACAATGTAACCAAAAACGATCCCTACGGGGGGGGGGAGGCACAATAGCTACTCAAATTGTAAAATCAATAAGGGACATAGGAGTTGTATGGAAAATATAACTGTTCTGCCATATTTTTCATTAGCAATATAACTTGTTGCGAAGTGAACATTTTGTGAACGAGATTTTGTGAACATAGTGTAAAATTATAAAAGTTATTTTTGTTTTTGTTTTTTTGTTTTCAGTGGAATATCGTAAACAGTAAATGGCCATAAAAGTTTGGTTTGCGCTGTATAATGTGTTAATCAATGAAAATGGTTTCTGGCCATAAACTATATGGTTCGAGCTAAAAATGGAAAATGAATTAGAGAGAAGAACATGCAGAATAGTAATATATAAACAAAACCTACCCCTAAATAGAAAATTATATTTACAAAAAGTTGTGATATCCGAATCCAAAACACTCCGTGTGAAAAACAAAGCCAAGTTCATATCCTAAGCAGTACAAAAAGGAGAGAGGTTTCAGCATATGGAAGTTGTGATATATAAAATTGGCCAAGTTCTTTCCTAAGTAGTTCTCATATCGATTTAGCTAAGTTTTATAGAACAAATTAATTCGAAAACGTATTCGAAAACTCTGAAAAATACTCGAATCTTCTGGATAAATGATCACCCAGCAGACATTTTCCAGAATATGTTCTAGCTCTGCTACTCACTGCAAGATGGCGTTCAATACTTCGACTAACCAAGCATAATTGAAGACCTGATTTTAAAAGAATCCCAAGTCCACGTTTTTCGTATTTGCATTTTTACTGTTCGTCGGTATTTATGTTCAAAGCCACTTGCAAAAATGTTACATCCAAATCTCACCACAGAAACCCTTTTTAATACAATATAATTTCAGCTGAATAGGATAACATACAAACACCTTGCACAGTTTTTAGTTCCTCCTGAAAAATATACTCCGGTGATCATGGGATGTTTTCAATTCAAGTCTTCAATTGGCTTTTTTGCGTAATTCCGTCGCTCCCTACAAGATAGCGCTCTACTACTGTAGTTTTGTCACGTCCTGCACTTAACTTCTCTACACTCCGCAAGATGTCACTACTATACACTTAGCATGATCGTAAGTAGTCGTAACAATACGTATCTCACAGCACGCATATGATGTTACAAGGTCATAAACGTCTTTACAAAGTAAATAACCATCATCATCATCATATTCAGCCGTTTTCTATCCACTGCTGGATAAAGGCCTCCCCCTTTTCTTTCCACATATCTCGGTCTGCTGCTATCCTCATCCATGGAGCTCCTGAAAAACGCTTGATTTCATCTACCCATCTTACATTTGGACGTCGTCTCGGTCGTTTCTTTTCTCTAGGAATCCTCTGTAGTAAATTTGTCGTCCATCTTCCATCTGTTCGTCTAGCTATGTGACCGCCAAATCTCCACTTCATCTTCTTCGCAGTTTTGATTACCTTTGTTTGTGGGCGAATCCATTCATTTATCTTCCTGTCCGTCCTGGTTATTCCTAGCATGCATCTCTCCATTGCTCTTTGTGTGACTCTCAATCTTTGAGTCGTTCGCGCATTCAATATCCAAATTTCGCAGCTGTACATCATCACGGGTAAGACACATTGATTATAAACTTTACGCTTCAGACACATTGGTAGTTTGTTTTGAAAATAAAGTGTAGTCTTCCAAACGATCTCCACTCCATTTTACATCTTCTATTTATTTCATCAATCAACTTGGCATTCGATGTTTTGAGCTGGCCTAGGTAAACATACTCATCAACTATGCCTATTGTCTCTCCGCTAATCTTTATTTCTCTCTTTCCAGCATGTTGATTCTATATGACTTTTGTTTTACTTAATTTCATTTTAAGACCTATTTTCGAACTCTCATTACTCAGTTCTTCCATTCTGGTTTGTAGTTATTCCGCATTCGAAGCAAACAGGACTATATCATCAGCGAACCGTAGGTGATGAAGATATTCGCCATTAATTTTTATTCCCACTTCATCTCAGTTTAAATTTTGGAACACTCTCCAGGACCGCAGAAAGCAGTTTTCGAGAAATTGAATCTCCTTGCCTTATCCCATTTCCAACTTTAATTTTTTCACTTTCTTGATGCAGTCTAATGACAGATGTGGCAGTGGAGTAAATGTTTCGCAGTAGCTTGATGTATGCACTTTTGATGCTTTGATGTTCAAGTGATGTAAGTACTGCTGCCAAGGAGAATGAATCGAAAGCTTTTTCAAAATCTATGAATCCCAAACATACTGGTAGTTCATATTCATTAATCCTTTCCATAACTTCATTCACTGTTTGTATGTGGTCCGTTGCGCTAAATCCGAAATCCGGCTTGTTCCCTTAACTGGCTAAAATCTAAGTCTCGTTCAATACGATTCAAAATAACTTTGATGAACATTTTGTATAGAACTGACAGTAAACTAATTGGTCTGTAGTTTTCGACGCGTTCTTTGTCCCCTTTCTTGTACAACAAAATGATAACGGCATTGTTCCAACTTGAGGGTATTTCTCTCTTCCTCAGGCACATCGAGAATAGTTTAGCAATTTCCTCTTTCATTTTTTCCCCTCAGAATCTCTGCTGTGAGTCCATCTTCTCCTGGCGACTTTCCGTTCTTCATCCCTCGAAGTACTTTATCCACTTCTTCTTTCATTACGTCTGGGACTTCGACATCATTTTCTTCTGAGTCTTCATTTTATAACTCAGTGAATTATAAGAAACATTTTATAACAAAGTAAATATCGGCCTCATAAATCAATGTCTTTGAATTCAAATATGAAGTATTTTCTTCGACCCCTTACTTATATAATAAAAAATGAGATAAATAGTGAATTTTAACACACCCGATGTACTAGGGTAGACTAAACAATATAAGTCAACGTATTGCAAACAAAAAAGCTAATTAACATAAAGAATAAATAGGTTTTAATAAATGTGGTCGAGAAATACTTCGTTTTCCGGGAGACCTTGAAAGCAAGAAATATAAAATGAATGTCACAATATTAGCTAAACTAAGCGTGACGCTTGGAGGAATGTTTGTGTGTGTTTATCAGGGTATTTTAAAATATGATAGACATGACAGTAGAAAGAAGAATTGTTAAAAGAAGGGGAAAAAAGCTTTCTTTCGATTTGCTAATCTACCTCGCTTGGTAAGTTCGAACCTGTTGCTTTTATTTGACAAAAAAAAAATGATATGAACGGTCTTTTGTTTTCAGTGCTATTTCGATTTTTAGATATGGTAGATGTTTCGAATTTTCGATATGAAAGATTTTTCGATTTTCCGATATGAATGATATTTCGATTTTTCGATTTTCAACAATTTTTCCGATATTGAATGCTCAATATTTCATATTTCGATATATCATTCGAATTTCTATTTGTCAGTGATATCGAAGTTCGATATCGAAATTCGGAAATCGCACAGTCTATGAATCTTAAATGCAATCAAAGTTTAATACGTTGCATGAAAATAGGGATAAGGCCAAAGTTTATCAGAAATTAAGAGAGATAACGCACAGTAAAAAATAGCTGTGTTAATTCAACACAATGCGGTGTCCCAACGTGACTACCACTTTTGTGTGTTAAATCAACACAACATACGGTGTTGATTTCCATACTGTGAGAAAAAAAAGTTACGGCAGCAGCTAGATATGAACAGGGGTTGCTCAGTTAGAAGTCGAGCGTCTTACCGACTTTTTTTTTATTAATCAATAAAGTAACATCAATACAAGCCAAGTATGCATGAACACATTATATAGATAAACAATAAACTAATGATAAACAAAAAGATACTAATTAAACATAGAATACGTTATCATAATTGGCGAATTTACTGTATTTCTTATCTAGTGGGAGTTGATTAACCACACCTTTTAACAATGCAATATAGAATGCCACATCTGTAAGATGTGGCTTTGTAAGCAGAAAATGTATAGTTTGGCAGGTTAACCAAAAGAGAATTCTCTTTTTCGCCCGTGGAAAGACTTGAAATGCTGGATAATAAATCGTCAGACAGTAAAAAGCACTAGATTAAAACGCAAGAATTTTTTTTCAGATCGGGGCGCAGCGCTGGGCAGCCATTTTGGCAACTTCCGGAGCACACTGGGAAACACTTCCGGTACGGCACAGAACTCTTGCCTAAAAAAAAGTACTTTTGAGTAAACAGTACTTTTGCGTATGGCCACCGCTAACAGGGGGATGCGCCCCCTCCGCGACTAACGCCGCCCAGCTCCCTTCGGACGCACCCTCCCCCCCTTGCACACCTCGCTATCGCTCGGTGTGCATCCTGCCCTGGTGGGTTTATATACATCCTAGCTTTTAGTGGCATCTTTTAAAATTGTAAATCACAACTTTTATTAAATTTATTTTTGTGTATTTACATATAAAACGAAAAAGCTTTAATTTTCTTTTTAAAAAAATGTAAAAAGTCGACGCCAGGGTTTGAACCTTGGACCCTTAGATTAGCTTTCCAACGTCTTGACCACAAGACCAAACTGTAGCTGCCGGGTTGAGCGCTTCTCGTTGTTATTTATCGTTCAGGATAAGCGAGAGAGGGCTATTCCTACAGGAAGTGTTTTCAAGTGTGCTCCGGAAGTTGCCAAAATGGCTGCCCAGCCCTGCGCGTCGAGCTGATAAAAAAATCTTGCGATTAAAACAATATAGAGCATAGAAAAATGTCGCTGAATCCCAAACACACACAAAGTTACTCTCATGACTTATACCATGATTTAATCACTTTTCCATTTGTCAATTAGGGATCTTAATCCACATTCATTGAGAAAATGTTCCATTTCTATGATAGCAAGCTCAGCATTAGACATGTTACGATAAGAAAGCAGTAATGCTGCTCAAGTGTTTGACTGTCGCCATCTTGCTTGCTTTCATAGAAATAGAATATTCTCAATGAATGGGAATTCTGTTTCTCAATTGACAAATAGGAAGAGATTAAACCATGGGATAAGTCGTGCAAGTAACTTAGTTTGTTTGGGGGGTTCAGCAACATATATTTGATCCCCTACACTGTTTAAATCTATAGTGTAGTCGTTTAATTCAAATGTTGCTCTAAATATCGTTTACATTTAATGCCTTTTCTGTCTGATGATTTAGCCAAGTCGGTAAGGCGTTCGAATTTCTAACTGAGTAACCTATGTTCAAATCTCACTGCAGCAGTAACTTTTTTTTTCACAGTACCGAAATCAACACCGTATGTTGTGTTGATTTAACACACAAAAGTGGTAGTCACGCTGGGACACCGTATTGTGTTGAATTAACACAACTATTTTTTGCAGTGCACAGTGTTGGATTAATCAATACATTAACAAAGAAGACGAAATTTGTACAATTGACTCTCAGGGAAGGCGATTTTCAAACAATATTGAGGTGATCAGGATTTATCAGCTTGAAGTTCCCTTTTTCTTACCTGAGAAATCCATCATTTAAATAGCGACTGAAAAGTACGGTGAAATCAGTTTTGGTAAAAATCTTTATTCTCAGTGTTATAAAATGCTGTGTTATTTATAATATTTGGTATTACAAATTTAAAAACCATATTATTTATAAATTGTTGTGTTTATTTTAATATACACTAACAAGTAAAACATAAGGGTTTCACTTTAGGTACACCGCAAGGTTGAGAAAATGCTCTTTTGAGAATAACAAGTTCTCGTCTGAAGGCCAGCAAATTGTAGGATAAATCCTGATTAAAGTTACGTAAAGCGTTTCCTTTTTAAATTTGTTTACGGCCTTTAA
>JAGDQP010014770.1:0-16711 GCA_022664845.1 Lepisma saccharinum | reverse complement strand
AAAGCTAGTTCAAATAAACATTCATGGCAAGGATGTAGAAGAGCCAGGGAAGGCCAGAGCCCCGCCCCGGTACATATCTTAGACGTCAGGAGGCGCCTATTCTCTCTGTATTACTTATTTCATTATTTATTTTTCAACTTATTATTTTTCTTACGTAGAGAGTATCTAGAAAACATTAGAAGGTTAAATTGGGACGTCTGCTAGTCTTACAGTACACTGTTCCGTGTGTCTAGCTAAAAGGCAAACACATTTAAGGTGTCTCAGCAATATTTTGTGAAAATAATTAGATATGTTTCATGCTCATTGCTTTGCTGACAAATTCGGTTGATTATTGTTGTAGCAGGAGTGGCATTAATGCTATCATTGCAGTACTGCAAACGTACATTTACATTAATGTATACGGTACGTGCAATACCCAAGCAAAATGTTCGTGACTCTAATGTCCCCGTACTAGTATTTCTCCCTCAACCTTGAAAACGTTGACCTCAACGCGTCAGACTACGTGACTCTCTTTGTTCGTTTTTGCCTCTTGGTGTGCAAGGTTTAGACATGGATAGAATAGGAGGAAAGAAGGTAGTTGTCCAACGCCTAAGATAAAAGTACTACCCCGACATTTACCGTGTGTGACTGAGGAAACTTTGGAAAAATCCTCAGCCAGGATTGGCCACCGCTGGATTAAAACCCAGGACCTCCCGAATGCGAAGTTAACATTCTAATAACTGAGCTTGTTTCAACAAAACCAGGGCCATATTACGGGCTGATTCCTTATTTAAATAAAATTAAGGAAAGAAAGAAGAAATAAACTAACAAAAGCTGTATATGCCTTCTTTAACTAGATATGTACATCTTTGTTGAAGGTGCACAAATAAATAAATTAAAAAATACTATTTCGAACCGCCTCATAAAGAATATTTGTTCACTGTTTCTTTTGGTCATCATTCAAAACCGAGTTTTCATCTCAAACACAAGTAACACACATTGTGTTGCCAGCAATCGCTCTCTGTGGTTAACAACGCTATAAGAGCATTTTCTTCCGAGGCCGGGCAGTATCTACCTTGTAGACTAGTATAAGCCGACCAGAATATGAATAGACGTGGCAAGTTTTAGAACAACCGATGAACCGTGCCAAAACAATAAAGACGCACAGATGTGTTACTACTCTTCGCCTCTCGCTTGAAGTGTTGCTATCCAAGAAATTTTGTTGCTGGTTGTTTTATATTAATTTTAGAACCAAGATATTAAAAATTACATTACAGTTACAATATATTGATTATTGAAAAGCTATATTTATTGTCCTTGTAATCCACATATGGGAAGAAGATTACAGATGACTTGGGCAAGTTAAATAAAAGCTCTGTTAATAAAAACGTATATGCTTGCCACTCTCGCAACCCACCTCTTGTATCTCTTTAGACAGTTTTCTAGTTTCTATCTTGAGATACGCTAGCAAGAGTTTTTTTCCACGCTTCATGGCAGAGGTGTAACTACATATTAGGTCCGCACCCCGCAAGAGAATACCCATGGCCGAAGTTCGATTCGGTCCACTGAGAGGCTATTGTGAAGGGCTCCCCGCTTTGCGGGCTTTTGCGACATAGTAGTTACACCCCTGCTTCATGGTCCAGGTCCAGGTAGCGCCCTGGTCTTCGGAGCGGCAATGCGGAGGTGCGACTTTAGAGGTCGTCCATCGTGACATTTTTGTCCAGTTTTGTCCTCAGCCACACTAGGCGAATGCCGGGATGACACCTTCGCAAGAGGCTTGTCGACTACCTTCCCTCATTGCAATTACAAATACTTCACGAAGATCTCTTATATTGTCCTCCCAACGTCATCTCGGTCTTCCCACAGGTCTCTTCCCCTCCGACTTTCCAACCAAGATGGAATATAATCTCCCCCATCCGAGCTACATTGCATACCTACCCAAGTTCTTGTGATTTCATTATTCTTACAGCATCGGTAGATGAAGTATTTAAACTTGGGTACTTTCTCTATGTTCTCGTTCTTAGTTGTTATGTATCTAGCCACACTTTTGTTGATAAAATATAATTCTGGAAGGTTAGATGCATAATTGTACAACAAAGTAAATAAACGGGCTGAAGATATAACTGGAAGATTGTTTGAACGCTATACAATTCCACGCCCCTTGACGGATTAGAATAAAGTAATGATATATATATTCCTTAGTACCGAGCCACCGTAGCTCAGTGGTAGAGCGTTGGCGTAGCATTCGAGAGGTCACGGGTTCGACTCCAGCGGACGACCATACTGACTGAGGATTTTCGAGGGTTTTCAAGCAAATTCCGTGTTGACACTTTCAACGTAGGTCATGGCCTACACCTTCCCGCATCCTTTCTTCTCCTACGTCCTGAGTCTTAGATGCCTAAAGGCCATAAATGAAATTAAAAAAAAAATGTTCCTTAAAACTAGAGAGGTTAACTATAGCATTAAAAGGTTGCCCCTTCCCCCGAAGGGGTTAAACGTGGATGAAGTGCAACTCGGAAACCACTGGAGTTAGAAATTTGCTATTTGGCATGGAAATACTTTGTTTCAATTCATTACTAATAGCTATCTTAATTTTTAATTCGACATCCCCGACGATTGGGCGATAAACCTTTTAAAGAGTGGAATATGAGAAATCGAAAATTGTTAAAGGTTAGAAACTTGAAATTTGGAATGGCTATTCCTTAGGACAAAGAACAATAAATGACAAATGTTACAAGTCGACAAGTCTGCACTGTGACTTCCAGATGCAACGACCTTTAACCTTGGAGAAGTACCTTTGCTTTCCGCCCCAATGATTCCCTTTAGTGTAAAACATGCTGTTAAGCCCCTAAATGGTATTTCAGCCCCTCCCACAATTGCTAGAAGGAAGCAGTCAGACTCAATAATGAGACAATAGTAATCTGACACAAAAGCAAGTTTCATAGTTTTAAAAGAGTATGTTTCATGGTATACTTTCCCGACTACACCTTTGGTATCACTGTTTATGTTCTTGGCAAGAAAGCTGCTGCAGCGAATAAACAACCACTAGCGACCTCACCCTCGCGTCTACTCCTACTCTGGTCGACTTATACTAGTCATTCGCCAACGCCACTTGATCCACTTCCCATTTAATTTCTTCTTCAAAGTTAGTATTATTTTTCAACAGATGGCACAGTCAATCACTTGCTTTTAATATTTAGTATTACAAGGAAAAGAATGTAATGCAGTTTCTAATTCCTTACATTTCTTTTATTTTTCTAGTTTTAAGCAGACAATTACTACTCTATTCTTTTTACTTGAAGGAACAGCGCTTACTTACAGTAAACTAAACTGCTCATCATTATGTTAATGAACATTATTTTGATATAAACGGTGGTCAATTATTTATTTCTATTATGTTTAATTGTCACTTGGTTTCCAATTTTTGATATGGTGGTTAACGAAATTTTGTGTGATTTCCAGACCACCAACTATATGAATTCTTAAAATAAAATCGAATTAAACTGACGGTAGCATTCATTTAGTTTTCTCAATACGGAAAGAATAAAATTTTAATGAATATAAATGATTCTGAATTTGGTGCCGAAACGGAATCGTGCTTGTCTCGTAATAAAGAAGAACCCGTACGAACAATTCTCACTGAAATTACCTTTTGTTTTAATTATAATTAACAATATAATTAATTTTTGAATTAACAATAAATTCAGATTCATCGTCTAATGAATTCTTGAATGATAATGTAGCAGTAAGTGATTGAAAGGTAAATAGTGACTCATTCCACGTGGTCTGGTTATATAAGTCTTGAAAGTACCCCATGTAGAATTCCTGGTAACACCAACTTTATTGACAACGTGGCAAAGGTACGGTTGTAGCTGATCCAATCATATTGTGAATGGTCTTTGGTGTCTTCGAGTCTCACCAAACAAATGTGGGAACTTGCACCAGAATAACAGTTCTGTCCGTTATATTTCCGCTAAATGAATGTTTAGTTTGCTTACGGGCATCATTCCTGATACAATAAGGAATTGGTTTCCTCTGTATCTTGTGTGTGCGACTTGCGTATTCTATAGAATTTAGTAAATGTTGGTGACATAAGTTATCTGATTCTCTGTGTGGCCGTTAAAATAGAAAAGTGCGTAAACTAAATGTATTTTTTTTTTAAGTATAAATATTAAACGATTGCGTGTACGCACCACCATTTTAGTGGCACGGGATTTTTCTAGCATAATTAATCAACATTACTACTGGATAATTTATGTTATCTTAAATGTTATAAGGAAAAGAATACTGTAGCCTCCTATTGGGAATCAAGGAGGTGAATATCTTTATCAGAATTCGCCCTATGAAACTGAGGAAGCCTTACCTTGAAAAGGCGAACACTTGATTGGATATTCTGCGGGTTTATTTCGTAGCTAAGGTAGATGTATAAAACGGAGTGTTCACACTAGGTTTACAAACATGATACGGCACAAGTGCAATAAAATACGGAGTTTATTGAAACTTAAGTAAAACGGACTAATCATAGTGAACGGACAGAATAAATCCCTCTAACAACAATGAATGCATAACCATGGCAATAACAAATCAGCTCTCCACTTTACTAGTAACTAGGGGTACCAGACGGGAATTCGATTGGCTCTTCGTCTTACTTCTACCTAGGGATGTCAACGACTCGCTCGACTCGAGTCGCGACTCCCTCAGACTAGAGTCGAGTCGGTGCTCAGTACCTACTCGAGCCGAGTCGAGTCGGAACTCACTATATGCTCGAGTCGAGCCGAGACGGCGCTCACTATGTGCTCGAGTCGAGCCGAATCGGCGCTTAATAGGTGCTCAAGTCGCGTCGAGTTGGTACTCAGAACTGCTCGAGTTGAGTCGAGTCGGTGCTCACAACTGCTCGAGTCGAGTCGAGTCGGAACTCACTATATGCTCAAGTCGAGCCGAGTCGGCGCTCACTATGTGCTCGAGTCGAGCCGAGTCGCTGCTCAGGGAGACTCACCCTGCGACTCGGTTAGAGTGAGTCGAGCTCGAGCGACGACTCGACTCGAGCGTTAGATTCACTGCTCGAGCCGAGCGGATTGTCATCCCTACTTCCACCAAGACCTTGATGTTCTTGCAGGGAAATAGCTAGCGCACTTGTTCCACAAGTGGCGCACAGACATTAATCCTCCCAGTGAATGAATAGCTTTGCTATGTCCCAGGGCCCCAAGTGGCTCTGTTTGAATGGTCACACCGACGGGAAGAAGGACTTGCCTCTTTACATCGCTCACCAGTAGAGGACGTGTTCCCCCCCCCCCCCCGCCGCTGCGACAAAGCAGAATGGGTCTCCCTGTTCCACTTTCTAACAGTCATGATGCGTTAATAGTACCGAAAATTTATCTAAGACAACATAAGTTTATTAGAAAAATATGACGCTCAAAAATCTGTTTTAAATTTTCTGGCTATGTATATAACATGTAATACAGTGTACCACTGCACAAAAGCTGGATGATCTTCTTGGTAAATAAATGAACAGCGCGAGACTTAAAGTTTATTTATTTGCTTGTCCTCTTTCTTTCTTAAAAGAGTAACTCTTTTAAGATAACTTCTATTTTAATAATACACTCAGTCAAACAAAATAAAATCAGGAAAACAGAGGCACAAACTAACTCATTTGTAGGCCTAACATTTAGAATCATTTCGGCATTGCTTCCTTACGGAAAGAACAAGAACACGTTAGGAAAGAGAAGTGTTCAAGAAGAAGTGAAGAGTGGAAATGCCAAAACATTTATATGCCATTTCTAAAGAAAAAAAAACCTTGCCCACAAACATGTTCGATATACTTACCTGCATGTCTCCATCCTCGTTCCAGACTTCCCGGTGCCAAATCAACGAGTGAGAGGTGAAAACAATCCCATTATTTTGGAAGATAAACGTTGCGTTAAGCCAAATGTATTCAGTTATCTTCTTCTGTAACGTTGTATATTTGGCACTTAGAACGTCTTACATTTCCACTCTTCAATCGGCAAAGAAATTGACTGTACATAAACTCACAAACCCGTTAAATAAAAAGCTGTCCAGGTAGCTGTGTAGTCTAACACGTTAGGCCAACGACTCGAAGGTCCCGGCAGGGGCATGGGTATCTTTTAACTCAAACGTGACGGATAATCGTGACGGGCCGAAGTCAACAGTTACTAGACAGTTACTACTTGCCGCCTATGATTTCCCCATGGGGCCTCTTGTTTGCAACCGAAAGGAAAGGGAAATTCGGAGACGGAAAGAGACCGTAAGTTTTATGATTTTATTACCTTCTGTCTCCTCAATTCTTCAAAATCTGCCAAGGACGAAAGAGCTCTTGAGCTAATCAAAGGAAGTGGAAAGCCAAAAGATGCTGGATTCAATAAAAATGCTTAAGTGAAAACGCCAAATGTCAACTTGGTGAAATACTGCTTGGGTTAGCAAGGTCGTCCTCCATCCAAGTCATTGATACTGGCCTACAACTGTCATTGGTTATTCTTTGGCATGGTCCAAGCCAAGCACGTATTTAGAGGGTGGGTTTGGGGAGGTCCGGACCCCCCAAAACTCAGAGTATTATGAAAAATAGTATAACTTCAGGCGGAATTATATCTGATGAAGTAAAAAGTAATCCATTATTTTTGCATGACATTGAAGGCTTGACTTACCATAGTTAGAATGATCCGATTTAGATCACATATGCGCCGTTTTGTTCGATAACGTATTGCTATTTGGAAGGTAATATCATGATGCCTCTCTCATAGAAGCCCTTGTCCCTATTGGCAAAAAATTCAGACAGTCGATTTTCACAAGCCTCTCTTGAAGCGAATTTTTCACCAGCAAACGTGTTCGCCATGGACAGGAACAGATGATAATCACTCGGTGCCAGGTCCGGACTATAAGGTGGATGCATAAGAACCTCCCAACCAAGCTCCCGGAGCTTCTGGCGAGTCACTATCGGTGTGTGTGGCCTGGCGTTGTCCTGGTGGAACACAATGCCTCTCCTATTGGCCAAAGCTGGCCGCTTCTGGGCGATTGCTGCCTTCAGACGGTCCAATTGTTGACAGTATAGTTCCGAGTTAAGGGTTTGGCCGTAGGGGAGCAGCTCATAGTAGATAATTCCCTGCCAATCCCACCAAACACACAGCAAAACCTTCCTGACCGTCAATCCTGGCTTGGGCACCGTTTGCGCCGGCGCACCGCACTTCGACCACGACCATTTCCGCGTGACGTTGTCGGAAGTGATCCACTTTTCATCACCAGTCACCAACCGCTTCAGAGATGGGTCGCTTTTGTTGCGATTCAGCAGCGTTTCGCAGATGGAAATTCGATCCATGAGTTTTTTTTTTTTTTTTGCGTTAACTCGTATAGCACCCATACATCAAGTTTCTTTGTGTATCCAGCCTTATGCAAATGGTTCCACACGGTTTTTTGTGCATTGTTTAGCTCTTGGGCAATCGAAACAGTGCTTACATGACGGTCGGACGCGACAATGTCCATGATTTTATCGACATTTTTGACACGTGGCCTTCCAGTGCGTGGTACATCTTTGACGTCAAAATTACCTGAACGGAATCGACGAAACCAAAATTGCGCGTGATTGGCTGTTACAGTATCAGGACCATAAACACTATTCACATTTGCAGCAGCCTGGCTTGCGTTTTCGCCTTTATCGAAGAAAAACTGTAAAATATAGCGTATTTTCTCTTTGCTAGTGTCCATTTTGACGCGCGCTCACACAACACTGAGTCAACTAATCACAACTATCTGAACAGTGTTTGTAGTACGCAATCTCATCGTTTGAACGCCATCTCGTTGAACTCGATCGGATTTATACAACGCGAGGTACAGATCATTGAAGCCATCTATTGGCAAAATAATGGATTACTTTTTACTACACCAGATATATACATTTGATGCCCAGACACACCTTGGACCCCTACGAAAACCAAATTCTGGATACTGTTTGCGGCGAAGTAAATAAATAAAATACATATTTCAATTGATCAAATATTTTTTTCAAACTATTAAATTGTATATACTTTCCTCTTTCCTATTATGTCGTAAATAAAAACAACTAAACTATAGATATAAGAAAGGCAAGTTACTTGCCTTCGAAATTAAACTTCATTAGTAGGTCCCCTTGAACATACCCTCCCCATATTGCGGCCCGGTAGTTACGCCACTGTCGCTCACGTTCTCTGATACATGCTGGGCTGTTACCTCAATATTTATGTCATCTGAGGAATTCCGTGAAATTGCTTTCTGGTAGAGCCGATGAATTACGCTATTATTTCCCGTCTGGGTAATTTCAGTGGCGTCCTGGACGTTGAAGATTTCAGTGTTGGCCTTTTCCCTCTGCGCCACCGACACTAACTCTTTGATTTGTTTCGCCAATAAAAGGTTAGTCAAGGAGCTAGTATTTGGGATCCATCCTGCCAATCAGCTATGATTAGGGTTTCCAAATTACAACATACAAAATTTTATTAAATAAATATTTTATAAATTCCTGATATTTACTTTTTGAAGTTTGTTGTACTTAGAAAAATAAAATAAAATCCGTTCCATAACAAAATAAAGATCTTTAATAAAATTTAGAATCACGCTGCCAAAGCAGCACGTGGTGTTGAGGCTAGCTCGACACTTGTGTTCTGGCGCGGCTGCATTAAGTGTTCATGCATGAAACTGCATACCACTTCCATTTGTTCCTCGTTCGACTTGTAGTATATAAAAAGAAAGGAAAAGAAAAACAACTTGGTTGAGTACACGTGTCAATTACACTGCCCCCACGCAACGCCACATACGTGCAGTCTTGAGTTCTGCTTAGTTTGACTTTCTGAAAAAGATAAATGAAATTAGAAAAACGTCTTGGGGTCAGCACCTTTCTGATGACACACAGATACGAAGAGTCTTGCCTCACGTTCCTAAGGCTGATGCGAGTTTATCTCAATGGACATGAGACTGCAAAGATGAAGAAGAATAAAAACACGCATTAATGTATCATTATATCACAAACGGGCACAAATTCACTTGCTCAATATCCTTTTCATTCGCACATGCACATTTTATTCTATATTGATATTAGATTCACATGTCTTTGTAGGATACATGTACTTTAAGTTGCTTCTTGCACCAAGGTACAGGGGACGGAAGAGTAGGAATGTAGCACGGAAAATTAAATGGGGGTTGAGAAGAGTGGAGTTCTGATTATATGAAATCACGCAGATGGGAAATAATAGGAAATTCAGATGACATAAATATTGTGGTAACAGGTAAGCATGTATCAGAGAATGCGAGCGATATAGACAGGCAAAAGTACGCAATAATTCGAGTCAGTCATAGTAATTCTTTCATGCAGGTCCTTCTGTCCGTCGGCGTGACTATTCAATCAGAGCCACTTGGGGACCCTGGGACATAACAAACCCATTCATTCACTAGGAGGTTGAATGTATGTGCGTCACTTTTGGAACTAGTGCGTCAGCTATTTGCCTGGAAGAATATCAAGGTCATGGTGGCAGTAAGACGAAGAGCCTATCGAATTCCCGTCTGGTACCCCTGGTTACTGGTAAAGTGGAGAGCTGATTTGTTATTGCCATGGTTAAGCATTTCATTGTTGTTAGAGGGATTTATTCTGTCCGTTCACTATGATTAGGCCGTTTCACTCAAGGTTCAATAAACCCCGTATTTTATTGGACTTGTCCCGTATCATTTTTTGTATACCTAATGTCAACGCCCCATTTTATATGTCTGCCTTAGCTACTAAATAAACCCACGGAATATCCAACCAAGTGTTCGCCATTTTAAGGTAAGATTTCCTCAGTTTCACAGGGCGAATACTGGGCAGGTTATTCACCTCCTCGATTGCCGATTGGAGACTATAATATAATAAGAACATTATATTGTATATTTGAAACAGAAAAATTTCCATACAGTAAGTTGCTGATGTAGGCTATCTCATGATTTATTTATGAACACTTTGTGGAGAATGACTGTTATTTGTTACTGATCAAGTATCACTAAATTTCGTATCTGTTTCAGAAGTGTTCGAATCCTACAATTTTTGTTGAATTTTCTAAAACACAGTTATTGAATTTGCAGGTGATTGCATTATTACTGTTTAATGTTGATATATTTTGTGTATTTTTTTTTTCAAATTATCATACACTGTAAAAACTGTACCTCTGAATTGAAAGTACGAAATTACAATTTTGTACTCCCAGTTTTAAGAGGCAGTGACAAAGCCAAGGATGGGTTTAGATAGGCGGTTCTTTTCCTCCAAGTTCTTGGGAGTGAACAAATTAACAAAAAAAAAAGACAATGATAAAATCTGAATCATTCTGCCTATTACTGATTCACAAAAATTTGGAGTACATTTGGCCTATTTTTCAGAGACAGTGAGGGAGCCAGACATTCATATTTTACCATCGTCTTTGTTACTATTAATCTCTTCCCTCCCAAGAACTGGGAGGCAGCGAACCGCCCCACTAAATCCAACCCTGGGTTCACCACTGCCTCTCAAAAATTGAGAGTACAAAATTGGCAATTCAGAAGTAAAGTTTTACAGTGTGTTACATTTGATGAGAGTGTTACAACTAACCCACTTCAACAAACTGAAAAGTGATTAATAGTAAATATTATAACCATGAACGTTAAAGATGAAGAAATACGATATGTATTAGCAAGCATCTATGGACTCTGTGTTCCATAGTATATCAGTTAAGGATTCTGATGTTTGAATAAAGTCTGTATATTTCTTTCAGCATAGTGAAAATAACTAGCGTGCAAGAACTAACCGGTCTCCTTTATTTCTGAACATTTTTAATATTTGTAGGAAGTGCTACATTATTAAGTTTTCCCTCAAGGACGAATAATGCTTCGTATTTTTATTTCCACGGCCTACAATATGTAAAGAAATAATTATCTGAGTAAAAGTAAATAATGGTCTTAGGTGCAATGGTTAGACAATCTCAAGAAAAATGTCCGTTCCCATCGCACAAAATGCACTAAGGATTTAATTTTGAAGAGTCTACTGCTAAACATAAAATCATCTCAAATCATACTGGCACTGTTTGAAACATTATTATCCCTTCCTTCAGAAATTCATTTGAGGAATGTTTCTAAATGACTTAAATGGTTTTCTTGGTTAACTCCTCACACACTGAATGCTCTATCTGGACATTAAAGTGGTGAAAATGTGAATAAGAAAACAAAATGGTGATTCAGTATATAAATCAAACTAAAGGAAGAGCTTCACTTTAATAACTATAAACTTAAGTTGTATACAGAAAGGAAAACGTGTTTCCCGTTACCAAATAAAAGCAACCACATGTTTGGTTTTCAACATAATAGAGATCCTCTATTTTAATTTGAAATATATGGAATTATATTAATTCTAGTAGATTCTTTGAAAGATTCGTACTTCAATTCCAACTGACAGCTTAATTGTCAGATAATTTTTGTTTAGCTTTCCTGTTAATTGAACCGTCATTTGGAAAGTTTTAACATTTTAGTATGGTAAAGTGTGAATCTTTATAAGGGTGTACTAGGAATTATTTAATATCTTGTAATTGAAGTATCAGTTCTGTACGTAATTTTGAAAACATTTTTTTTTATTTGGTAACGAGAAATGTTTTATTTATTTTTGTGTATAGGTTCGTGTGATGACCTTACACCACAAACCATGCACTTGTTTTATGTCCCATGATAACTAACTATAAGGAAAGACCTTATAGTCTATATCAGCCCATTAGTCTCTCTGTGTCGAAAAGATACATTTCAAGAACCAGAACGCGTAAAGAGATGGTTGAGGTGAGGTTCGAAAGATCTTGACTGGTCTGGCTTAGAGCCCCCAGAACCGACTTGGTTGTCTTCCTATTTTTTTATATACAAAATTCAAATATAAAATTTGCTTCCATAGTGAAGACATATCCGCACCAAACTTAGCATCAACAGTATTAGGTACAATTGGAAAATACTGTGAGTACTCGCGTCCCTAAGTACATCCAGTTTTCAGTATTGTCAATGGGCGCTTCAAGCGACTAAGGTGGAGCCTTGGTATTGGTTGCTACCAATAGGCAAAACCAATAAGATTCAAGTGTTTACTCAGCGCTTAGTAATAGCTTAGTCCGTTGAATACGCCCAATAATAAAAAAAATAATTACGTGTCTGAAATTCTATGGAGGCATCGGAGCTTTTAAGATTGTTAGTAGATGGCAGCGCTAACTTACTTATATATATGTTCCTTTTTCTTAAATAGCTCTAATCTGTAGCCGAATTCGTTAGTATTAATGCGATACTTGGAGATGTTCTTGAGAACTAGCGTATTCAGGTCATTTTACAAATTGGTACTAATATAGTGAAACATCTCAACTTAATCAAGATCTTTTGGAACGTCACTTCGCGATTTTTCGTTCCTTCAACTGTGATGACCAGCCATCTGTGGTTGATTTTCATTACTTGTGTTTAGTGCAGTGATTGCGTGTAATAAGCAAGCCCTATCGACACGATGAAAACACAAATCGAAAACAGGTATATCATTCAATCTTTTTGTTAATCAAACCGATTGCTTGGTAGAAAAACAGAAGATAATGACAAGGACATTGTGAAGTCTATCGAAGCATCACTAAAACCAAAAATTGTAATTTAGGACTCACACCAAGTATACCAACATTGTAATACACTCATATCCGAATTGGATATTTCTGCTGAGCTTAATAGTAGAGCGAGCAGTTTGGTTTATCACTTAGCCTGGTATGTTCTTCAAGTTCTACTAGGTTTATTGACTGCAAATTCTGTGCTCAGTTTTAGCATCACAAGAACCGTCTCCCAAGTGATTATGCCAACCGAAGTGGCTCGTAATAAATTAGTATATATAATGAGTAACATTTGTTTTTAACAGCATCCCAAAGAGGTTTCGAAATTTTTCTTCAAACTGAGAAGGAAAGTGAGGAAAATATGTGTTCTGAACATCAATTGTGGAGTGATATAATTTGAGTGCTTAGACAGTATCGATAAGACAGCCCGCGGAAGTAGGTTATAGTGTGGAACATATAAATTATATAAATCCGAAGTTGGTTTTTCATGCGTAAGTCAGCACACTCTTTAATTGATATTCCCTCTGGTAATAGTACAACCATAAAGTAATTCTTTACATTACAACAATCATATAGAAACAATTTTGTATTACAGAAAATAACATTGAGGAAAAGCGACTTTTCCTTTCAAGTCCAGATAAATGAAGCATGTAGAGATTGGTACAAAATGAAGCTCTATCTGCCCAGTTAAGTAGATGTGCTATAATTCATATACAACGATAGTAATTGTCTTAATGCAAAAGTCAACATGCGTGGTATTAGATGATCGTGATGAAGATGGTATGTGAGAAAAGATACTGTTTACCTGTAATTGATAAATCCCCAGTATTTAAATATATATTATTTTGTGTATGTATTAGGACGTTATCCTCTAAGTTGGATAAAACTACTATTTTTTGCTGATTGTGGCAGAGTTTCGGATCGCTACAATTTGGCATTTAAAGCTCTGGATCAAACGCAGTAACTGACAAGTATTATTTGCACACAATCGTTAACCATAGCTCAAACTGTAATAATTCAATTAGTATATGTAATTTTAAAATCAATTGTTATGTAATTACTGCCTTTATAAGTTTGTGTTCCTTCCTATGTAAAGGAATATATAGAGGGCGTTTATGAACTACACCGACTAGCTTTTTGCGCTGATTCCTCATATCACAACAAGAAGTAAGTTCCTCACACAAATTTTCAAAGAGTGTATAGTTTCGGAGCTAAAGTCGTTCAACTTTATGGCAGCAGCGTCACGAATGTCGTCATACTTCGACAACTACGGTGTAAGCAGGGTCGACTTAAAAAACTTACACCCGAAGTACTACACGATACATCTACTTAAGCTATTTTTATGATTGGAGAATGTGACTTACAAGGAAAGTGTCACACCCGGATTTGCTTGAAACTCCTGCAGTAGGCAAAGGAAGGAACTTTAATAGGTACGCATCTTTTATATTGGTTGAGAGTATGGTTAAGAGGGGCAACGCTTCCTTAAAGGCGAAATATGGGAAAATATCATAAGTTTTTAGCAAGGCACACCTTGAATTGACTTGAAATACATAGTCTAGAAAAAGGAAAGAGTCTTAGAACTTACTTATTTTTTATTGGCGCACGTAAGGATTAAAGGGTACACACAGTCCTTAAAATTGAAATAATGGCCAATATCTTATGTTTAACCAAAACCATAACTACAAATGCACACCTTAGATTTACTTGAAATCCATACACTTAATAAAGGAAGGAAATTTAAGACAGGCGGACGGGAGGATTTAGAAGGCAGACACCTCTTAAAGTTTAAATATATATTTTCAGCTATTTTAACAAGACCGTAACTATAAATGCACACCTCGTATTTGCTTCTAATCAGTAAACTTGATAAATGTTTAAACAAAATAGGAGATACGTGTGTTTACACTGGTGGACATCAGGGTATAAACGAAAAAATAAGATATTTATTTCCGATCTAGGCCATTGTCTGAAGTTTGTGGAGGACAAGAGTCCTTCGCAATATTGGAGCATTTTTATGAAACCAATTTATTATAATCTTTATATGATAAGAAGAAGGGGAAGAACAAAACACCAGTGGACGCTGTGCTCTCCGTGTGGAGAAAATCATGTTTTGTCATGGAAAGGTTTATCGGCATCACGTTCAGGAAAGGTTACGAAGGTACGCTTCCTTCTGTGGCTGCAGTACGAGTACTCCTCATACCCAAACAACCACCTCGTGGTTATTTTCGATTATGGACAGGACCCTCCGCGTAGACTGTGGGAGAGGTCACACCATATGGGATAGATATGACTACTTACGATATCAAAGGGATTTACGGTTCAGTAACAGCAGGTAGATGTATATTTTTTTTAGAAAGTGGAAACACTTTGTAAAAAGGTTTTCGGATACAAAGATCAGACGTACATTTGTATGTTCGGGGCAGTATTATTACTGTAAATTAGTCACTTGCCCCCCTTCTTGTCACTTGTCACTCTTCTCTACGGTTTCACTAATTTTTTTGCGAAATATCTGTTACAAAGCCGGTATTTGACACAATCCGTCTAAATTCACCACACCTGATGATTACTGTTTCAACAAACACACGCCTCCAACATTTTAAGTCTGCGTAAGGATGCGTGGTGCGAAAGATCGATGTGCTTGCACCTTTCTTAAGTGACTACCACTACTGTGAAACATTCATGGATATTAAGATTTTCATGGAGATCATATATTACCACTTCTCTTCCATGCATTGTGAATTTCTGATGTATGTATTAGGATAAATATGTGTGACGTATTTATAATATTCGGTCTTGTACGTACTCGTAATATACCACCCATTGACTACCCTGCCTAGCACATTACCTGGAAGTAGCCACATTCGTGAACTATGATGCCCTATGCACTCTACATCCAGCATCGTCATGATCCTTGTTTGGATTGTTGTCAGGCAAGTCTCATCATCAGACCACATGTGCTTGGTGGTCCCATTTTCATAGTCGACGCTACAAGCTGCTTTCTTCGACAGTGTGGTAACAACACGTTGCGCGTTTTGCATGATATATCCAGTCGCACGTAATAGTAATTATGGATACTGCCTACCTGTAAAAGTGTCCGACATTCGAAATTAAATTCTCCCTTAACCCTCACGTCCACCGATATATAAAAAATATGTGTCTCTTCATATACCTTTCTTTATCTAGAGTACAGATTTATGTGAGTACAACATGTGTATTTGTACTTATGGCCTTAGTAAACGTGTGAAAGTGCAGGAGATTCTTATGCTTGTGCGTTTAAACCATTTAATTTTTTTAACAAAGAAATTCTTAGGTTACGAAACCTGTGTATGCGGCACACCCTTAGTCACAAACACTGCTTAAGTAGATCCAACGGGTATTACTTCGAGTGTGATTTAATAAGCCGACCCCCCTCCATTACTTGTCATTATATGACGTCATTTGTGACGGTGCTGCCATCACTTTGAGCTCCTTTAGCTCCAAAATTATGCACATTTCGAAAACAATTGTCGGACTTTTCTTCTTTTGACGTGAGAAATCACCTCTCGAAATTTGTCGGCAAGTTTATAAACACCCTGTATATATCTTTTATTTTGCAATTTAAATGTGTTGTCAATCATTATTAATGTTTACATTATATTATGTCCTAAACTTAAGACTACTCACGATTAAATAATTTGAAGCATTTTATTTCTTTTAGGACCCATAAGATGATGCTAATAACCTTTCAAATTAAGTACTATAGTATTATATCTAATAAAAATATAGGGAATAACTTTATCTGGCAATATTTTCGATTTTTTTGCTAGTGCTAAGATATATTAAACATCGAATTGCTGTATTGAAAATCTTGTAGAAAATTAATTGTTAGTGTTAATATATGTTGCTGCTCTTGCCGCCTAAATATATAATAAAGATTTTATGATATTGTCATGTTGGATTACTACGCCTATATTAAAAGTATGTTGAAATTTTTGGTAGTGGTGGTCTTGGATTTCATTAGCGATTTCCAAACCATCCACATCATAAATAGTGCACGTGTTTTGCAATCGTTTTATGATTAGTTATATAAATTACAAGCTATATTGCAAACAGCAGAGTTATTCATTAAGTATTTTTAATCCTAATGTACTAATATTTAATAAATATAT
>JAGDQP010014769.1:13169-44336 GCA_022664845.1 Lepisma saccharinum | reverse complement strand
AGCAAAAATGAGGTCACGGAAAAATTAAAAAGTCGCTTAGTATCGGGGAACGCATGTTTCTATTCAGTCCAAGAACTTCTAACATCGCGATTAATATCAAGGAAATTGAAAATACAGAACGGTTATTCTGCCGGTAATACTTTACGGTTGCCAAAGTTGGAATACGGCCCTAGCAGATGAACATAAATTACGTGTGTTTGAAAATAAAGTTTTGAGAAAGATATACGGGCCGAAATGGGACGAGATGACTTCAGAATAGAGGAGACAGCATAATGGAGAACTGCACGGACTGTACGATTCACCAGATGTAGTAAATATAATGAAATCGAAACGACTAAGGTGGGCAGGCTATGTAGCTTTGATTGGGAAAAAACGAAGATTATATTATATCCTGGTTGGAAGGCCGGATGGAAGAAGGCCATTGCGAAGACCGATACGTCGTTAGGAGGACAATATTAGAAGAGATCTTCGAGAAATCGGTGCTCGTGATGAAAGCTAGCTTGATATTGCTCAGGATAGAATCCTATGGCAAACGTTTGTTACTGCGGCGATGAGCTTGCGAGTTTCATAAGCCATAGACGACGCTATATATATATGTATATATATATATATATATATATAGAACACACGTTTAGGAAAAAATATAACACAAATTTAACCTTAGATATTATAACATTAAACACATTTGTATATATGTGAGTGATTCCGGGTTGTCCAGTTGTCAATATTACCAACTTGGAAAAAAGAACATTTTTTTTTTTAAATCTAGCTTAAACATCGTTAAACAAAATAGAAGAAAGTTTTGGATGTTCGCAAGCTCCCCAAATAACTGTGTTGTCAGCAAATTTTCAAATTCAACTTATAGCAATGCATCTCTTTGTATCTGTTAATACAAGACTACACGTGTTCCTTGATTTACCAAATTTGACACGCATTTTCATTAGGTACTGGGATAGGTCTCGCAGGCACTTCAGGCTACGTAGTTTGTTAGTGCTAGAAACGATTTTAAAATGTTTATATTATTTACACCATATTTGGCATATATAGGAAAAGGCCGCGTGGGTACTTCCGGCGTTGCAGTTGTTAGTGTTTCCAACTAATTTCAGAAAATATTTCTAGATTTTCCTTATCGCTGAACATGTCAGCATGAAACTTTCTATTTACGTACTGGGGCGCCGTTATAGAAGTACATAAGGTCTCACAGTTCACAGTGTAATCAGTGAATTTCAGAAAACAAGTACTTTGTACTTCCATAAAGTTCGACGTATCCGCACCAAATTTTCAGGATACTAATTCGACACAACAAAGATTTGCTTGTTGTTTCCTCTACTCAAGTACTCAGTTATCAGCGTTGCCACGCTATTTTAAAATTTAATTTTAAAAAGTCCTCAAACTGTTATGTGTCGATAGCTATTCCTATGGATTCAAAAAGCGCGAGGAAAGCCGCAGGACATAGTTCAATTATGATATAATTTTAAACATATTTTTCAGTGTCTTATTCCAACAGACTCATTTGAAGAAACATTCATTAATGGTTTCTTTACAAGGGTATTCATTATGGGCTCATACAACTCATTTTAAATAACATAACATAGTTTTTGTTACATTTTCACAATATGGAGAAAGACTTAGAGCGCGGCACGCAATGGAGCAGTGCCACCGAGTTTTTATAGTGTAACACAATGTTCTAGTAAACGCAAACATATCTCTTCCCTTAAATAGAAGATGTTTTTTTTTATTTTTAGATTTTGACCTAGGGATAATCTATTTTTGCGGACGGTAATTATGATCAAAACAGAGATCTTCCTTGAATAATATCTTAATTAGAAATTAACGTACTGTGTATACGGAATGGAATATATCTCGGTAAGAATTCATAGTTTTTCAGTTTAATATAAAGATATCTTGGATTTTTTCCCCTTAGGAACTTAAATTCTTCAAATAATTTAAAATATTTCTTTAATTCCCCGGAGGGTTGTTGGTATTGTATTACAGTCTATACTAAATAACTATAGTTCATACATTTTTAGCTAATTCCTTATTATTTTCAGGGCGATAATATAGGAAATATAGCAATGAAGTAGTCAGTGCGTAAATAATTGCATCATTTGCCTCGTAAGACTTCAGAAAAACCAAACAGTAGTAAATTCGGTTGAAAGTGTGAGAACGTTAACTCAAATCCAGCTTATTGAGTCGATAATCAGTGAAAAAACGACAGTTTCAGAAAATTATGAAAGAGAGTGATGTTTCTTATCTTAAGAAAAAAACACTTCACATAATGTTTTTCAATAATAAGTTCGGCTAATTTGACTGTCTCTAACACCAAAGACACGCTTATTTCGATATTTCAGTAAGTATTTCTTGTTAACTCTTATTTCGGCGTGAAGAACTCATAGTTCTATTTCTGACTATTACTAATTTACACTTAACGATAACTTAATTGAATATTACTAATAATGCAGTTAAATATTTTTAATACTTCAATGAAAATGATTTTAATTCTTTCCAGGGCGTTACAGAGAGTGTGATGTTGAAGGACTAGCTTGTATTGCTGAAACAGAAGGTAAAGAATACAGATATAAATATATTTGTTTTGCAAGATAGTGTAAATACTGAATGCGATAAAAAAATATCTAATAATAATACAACTTGGATATTTATTATAGCCAAATCACTAACTAGGAAAATGTTTGGTAATATTATTATTAATATAAGCGATGTTATATAGTTTAAGTAAATACATAAACAGGCTTATGTATTTTACCGACCCCTAAGATTTATGGTTGACCTTATTCGTTTCGTTTTTCGTATGTACGTTTCTTATCATAGCGACTAAATGTAAACACATAAGCAGAATCAAATATATGATTTAAAATAAGTAATATCGATATCATTGCAAGATTAACGTCTTGGTATTACTGGAATTATTTTTTGAATGACTCTTACGGTGGTTTATTTTAATTATATGCCTCCTCAAATGTAAGTTTTCACATTCTAATATATCCAACTAAAGTGCAGACTATCGAACACAGAAATAATTATGAGTTTATCTTGTTTAAGGTGTTCCGGTTCACATGATGTCAAGAAAATATAGGAAAATGTAGACAAATTGAAAATAGATTTACTCTATAGTTTTTCTCCCGTTTTATATATGTAACATTGGGAAAGGACACTATAACCTGAAATCAACTCACCTTTGATTTTACCGGCTGCTGTTAGAGATTTAGATGATTTAATTCAATGAGATCTCGTACTTTTTAGTTGAAATATTCATCGTTCTGTTTTTCTTCAGGGACAATTAAACTCACGTGTTTAGTTATGGCGGCGGCTATGTTTAAGAATAGGACTTTTGCTACAGAATTTACGTAGTAAGTTATTAGAGTATATGTTATATCTGGAGTTTATGTCTGTAACGAAACGTAAAAGGTTTGTTTTAAGTCAATAATTATTAGAAATATAGTCCATTGAATATAATCAGTTGCATTTCTAAATTGCGTGTTACAAATGTCTAACACTGGGTGCTAAGTTTCTATATATAGTTTGTACAACAACGAACCGTGAGGTTACGGATTGTAAATACGAACACAGAGAAAATAATCTATTTGCTGGACGCTATTACTTCTACGTCTTCATATTAATTTTTATAAAAGGTTTTGTTATTTTGTAGTTTCTTATTTAATTTGTTTTTGATATTTTATTGAAGTACAATCACGGCATTTTATTGGTGAGATTGACGAAAATACCTGGGAAACCTTTACCTGGATGACCAGCGTCTGATATCGAACCTAGAAGTTTCCGAGCGCGAAATCAAATTCTACTGGACTACGGGCAATTGGTACAGTGAATTCAAGGAAGTTCGTGTGCGTGCTAGACGGATATAAGAGCTTCATTTTTAATTTTAATATGTACAAACAGACCATTAATGTCATTGAGATATTTATTATTTATTTCTGAACAACAAATATGTGGTCACTTACGGTAGTCCCGACATCTTAGGCAATCTTCGCTTCCTAGGAAACATATAGAGCATTGATATGAGATAGTCGTCATAAAATCTGTTTTCTTCTTTTATTTAATGTATATTTCAACCTACACAACCGAATACTCTGGTAACTGAAGATGTTCATATGAAACTAGTGCAACGTATCGGGAATACTACTTTAGATGCAGATTTCGGACACTCTATTGAAGCACATCCGGCACCAAATAAAAACACGTTGAAACATTTTACAATTATTGCTATGTACCCAGTAACACTTTACGATGAACTGATATTGTGTAATGAAATAACATCTGGCAGATTACATTTACATTAAATTATTTTAAAGACAACAAATTGTAAAATAAATTTTGTCGCAACGCTAAATTTTTCGTTACCTTTAAGAACAAATGTAAAAGAAAACGTGGAAGAATTCGATCAGAATAAATTCAAATTACGCTCTGATATCGATAGTTTTTGCAAAGTTTCATAAAGATTACCTGAAAGTGTATAGGCACAGGGAGCATTTCCAGAAGTTTCTGTTCTATTTATAAGTCTAAAATCCCAAGAATCTCTGCTAAGTTGAGTTCGTTTTCGAAGAGAATAAAAGTTTGACTTCTCACTAAATTATGTTTTGTATTTTACCCTGTTTTTACCAACAGCGCATTTCTGGAAAGTTTCTGTTTTTGCAGTTCTAAGACTCATCCTATTCCTTACCATATGAAAAACTCAAGGTTTTTCTTTTTTGTTCTCTGACAAGTTTTTTTAGAAGTAGTTAGGAGCAATGTTTGTTACGCAAAAAAATCAACTTTGTAATTAACTTTAGTAGTATTACATATACGGTTGTTCCGAATGTTGTTTCTCAAGACCCGAATGTTCTACCTTACAAGAGAGTCGTTTTAGTCACGTTCTCTGGACAACTTACCTTATAAATCTGACTCTAGTCCATCACAATTCTAACACGGCAAGTCATAAATCAGCGCAGAGATTCAGCGTAGCACGAAGTCCCCCCCTCGAGTACCTTACACATCACGAGAAGACTTTTGCGCGATCTACAGTGTTGCCAGCTTAGAAGTGTTGGAATTCCCAAACTTTCGAAATATCTCAAATAATAATAATAATTTCGTCGATGGTAAATTTTCGTTATGTTTGTTACTATATGAAACAAAATATTTGCTGATATTTTCTATAATTTCTCTGTTAAAAGACGCATGAAATCAGCACTTACGGTACCAAAACCAGCACAATATTAACAGCGACAAAAGTACTCTAAAGCTTTTCTGAAGTCAGATATCAGGCACTTTCAGTTTGAGAAATTTATCTTCAGGTTATCAATAAATATAGATATCGCATGTGTTTGTAGAGGTTAAATTAAATTAAAAATCTCATCTCATGACATTAAGGAAAGTGGCAGTATTAATCTGATAATAAGTAATATGTTTCGAGTTCAAAATTTGAGGGAAGCATCATATTTTAAGAGTTGAATGTAAGTAAGTGAGAGTGAGTCAAAGGGTTAAATCAAAGAAAACTAACAATTGTGTTAACGTCAAAATTTAATTTAATGACCCTATTGTTAATATCAACTTTTTGAAAGTTATTTGTGAAATAGCATTTGTAATCGAAGTTTTTAAATCACACACATGGTGAATTAAAAAATGAATAACCTATAGAAATTGAACAAAACAATATGCAATAAACTAAATTCGTTACAAAATTTCCTTGAGAATGTTTCATAATATGCACAGTACGGGGTGGTGCATTTTAATACCAAGATTAATTAAAGTCCATTCTCAACTTCTGTCAAAAGATAACACATTCAAATATAAAATAATATTTCCTTCCAAAATGTGATAAGATGCACTTATTCGAAAGACTTCCCTTCATTCCATAAGGTAAGTATCGTTTCTGTACATTCAATTATAAAGTACTTGTTCTGTTTAACCATATATTATTAACAATTTTATCACTATGATTCGAGGAACTGTTGGGGTTTAAGATAGATATGCAATGAACATTATGGACATTAACTAATCAAGCATTGTCACCAGTAATGGATTTTTACCCAATTGGCAAATGGAAGACAAACACAACCTTATCTTCAAATGTCTATTCTCGAACGGTAGTCAAGATGTTCCGTTATCAGGTTCAATTGGAGGAGTGACGGTTGGTCCTTGAATCAAATACATTATATAAAAAGATTTAGACAAGCTTTCGTTATTCTCGAAAGCTAAAAAATAAAAGAAAGAGCTGATATGTTCATCGATTTATTGTACAGTGGGAACCTACTCACATCTTTGTATCGTCGTTTAGAATAAATCTTTAAAACCTTATTTCAGCTTTTCCCAGCTTAATGCTGGTAAATAATACATGCACGAATATCCAATGACAACCTGCTTGTTACATATTTTAATTAAATATAATGAAAGAAAATTATTATTGTTCCTAAGTAGTACAATTGAGGAATTATACTTAATGAAGTAATACTTAAGATTGGAAAAAAATATTAAATGTGTTGCTGTTATTTCTTGTTAGACGTTTTACATCAATGAGTATTCTGCTGGAACTTAAAGGTTAGTAATAAACATTTCTTGTTTCTAAATAATGTATATACATTTCTCAGTTCAGAACAGAACTCATTGCTGTTCTCTAAGGAAATATATCTTTTCTAACTTCTCAAATGAAGACCTGAGACTCCCTTTTTTACGCATTTCCTTTTTTTCTCTTTTTCGGCAACTATGTTTCGAGGGCTATCTATCCACTTGCATAAATCGTATATCCGAATTCCATTACAGAAGCCCTTTTTAATCAAATCAAATCAAAGAATCTCGTATCCTTTACATTTCAGAATCAACTGACAAAAAACAATGTACTTGCCTAGCAAGCTGTGACGAATACAATTTTGGTACAGAACTTTTGGCAACATTCAAGTAAGTAATAAAACGTTGTGCAAAAAGGATATTTGCATAATTATAAATGATACTTTGTTCATTTCGCACAATATATCATTTAGTATGATTGCTTGCAGTATACATATTTGCAATAGCATATTTAATATAAAATCCGCAGGTGTTCATTGAATTCTTGTACTTTAATTTATTGAAGAATTGTGAGTACCTATAAGATTATTTTGGAAAGTCTTCCAGGTAGATGATTAAACAATATTAAAATTTGTAATAGCGAAGGAAAAATTGTTTGAATTTATGCTAATTAAAAAGTGACATAAATTAATGGCAATATTCACAAAGGCGATATGTGAATATGTTTCAGGACATGACATTTTTACGACAAACAACTCGTGTAGAGTAGATACATAACATAGGACAAAATGACATGACCTAGAGCATGAGATGAATTTCCTTTCCATGTGACATTAAGGCATAAAGTAAATAAGCTTATTGAAACATAGAAAGGATCAAGCAAGTCTTTAACGTTAGCCGTTAAATGGTATTTCGTAATATAACTTCATTTTACTGATGGCGATTCAATTGCCAATAGGTAGAGGTATAAGAAATGTTTTAATGAAATAGAGTAAACGTTCACTTATTAATGATTATCTCTTCGCAAAATCCAAAGCAATTCGTTGATTATGATTATTGATAAAATACTCTTTTCATCATCTCAACTCTACACAAGTTTTTAATAAGACCATTTCTTATTTAATGGACGTAATGCATGAAAGTGTGGATACTATAACAGCAATTGTGTAGACTAATGTCTGTTAATAGGCATTGGTATATTGTACTCTTCCTCCGTTCGGTATAAGTGTTATATGTTTAATACGATCTTTTGTAAATAGTGTCAATTATCACAGGAACGACATTTAAATGGTATTTAAATTGTGTTAACCTTCCTATGGTAAGGTGGTAGTTGGATCCGACCCGAGCGATATTTCTTTGCTTATACCTTGCTATCCCCGAAACCTCCAAAGGTCATCACATTATGAAACCTTTCCTCATTCGCGACGAAGCAGCAGAAGTGTTTGCGTCGCTCTTGTAAAGAGTAGTTTTTTTTTTATTTAGAGACAATTTGCATTTGTCGTAGTCAATTTGTGTCCTATTCTACCCAATCTTACCATTTATGAACTGGAAATAAACCTTACCAATGAATCGTTTAGTTACCATCATATTCTCTTACAAACTTTCCTGGTACACTTTTAATGTAGGAATGATGCATGTATCGTTATTCTGTTACTGTAAAAATAGTCGAAGTGTATGTTGTAGAAATGGAATACACATTAGCGCATCTGTCCCATTGAAGAACATACTCAGGTGGACATTTTAAACAAATCTGAAAATTCTGTTCGAATAATGTCGTTGTTCATACGACACAATATTGTTGATTTTAATGTCAATTTTTCGTATGTTGATATTTATTTAAAAGTTTGACTAAACTGTTTCACTGCAAATAATTAGTTATAAACATAGTCTCTTCTTGTTATTGTAAGTCTCTAAGGACTCAAAAATATCGAACGAATCTGATATAGAAAGGGTTCCAACTAAACGACGAAAATAAGTAGTTTGTGCAGAAACATGCAAGGGAAATATTATTATAATTATAAGTAGTAAAGAGCTATATCAATGACATACAAGCACAGATATTTCGACCAGACGTTAAGAGATATAATTATAAAATTGCGTTTAACTGGCGTAGTAATTCGACAGATTTCGGAAGAAACAAATTATGAGTCGAACTGTAATTCACTGCAAAACGATGATACGGAAGATCATACTTGGAAATCACTAGAGAGAGCAGATAACTTCTTGAAAGTATTTGGCGTAACAACAACAGCTTTGAAACAGGATTAAGGTACATTAGTTATTAGTATAGTTATCTAACAGGAACATAAATTACGTACAACAACATTTTGGTTTTAAATAAATTCTTTTCTAATAAAATGTTAAAATATACTAAAAGCGTTCATTTACTACAGACACATAAGATGTGCACATATCTCACGCTAAGTTCTTTCAAGGTTGTACAAACATTTTCATGTTTTAAATAGCTCGTGTAATGTAGGACATTAAACATTATGACATCCATATATAATAGATTTGTAGCGCAGCTTGTACCAGCATTAAACAGTTTATTGTGATTTACTCAAACTTGGAAAAGGTCACATATGTCGCTACTAATTCAATTACGTTTCAAAAGGCGTTCGTTTCTAACAAAATAATCACAAATAAAACTAAAATGTTCAATACATACATAGGATTCAATATTAACTATAATCGATAATTAAAAAATAATATAACTATTTATGATGAGTTTGAATTTTAATTTTAATACTAAAGTCTTTTGCCAACTTCGGCTCAGGCGGAAATGATTATAATGAGATGAATTAATAGAAAGAAGAATGTGGTAGGAAACAGGTGTACCCGACAAAACCCACGCAAAAACAAAGCCCACATGGCATGAGTAGCGATCAAATCGAAAACCCCTTACTTTTAGCAGACGTGAACGCTATACCATTTAGTGACAGCTGCCGGCCTTACATTTAGAGTGAACAAATTATATCAGGTACGGTCAGCTTCACTTCCGCTCTTTCGTGGTGATAAAATAGTTTATACGCGATTGACTGCCTCTTCGGTACCAGGAGAAACAATTTGTTAACACATTCAGTCTCAGCGTCTCCTTGAGGCGACATGAAACACAACAATAACAAATTAGTGTTGTATGCAAGCCCAATAATGCTTTCTGCTGTTAGCTGTTCCTAATTTCTGAACAAGGTTGGAATTAAGTAGCAAAAATGTTTGGCGATGTTTGAGTTATTGTGATCTGATGGAACGTACTGAGAATTTCACTTTTCGAGAAGTCAACAGTTTTTGTCGTCCAGACATAAATAAGATATTAGTTTCAAATTATTTTTTTCTACCATTATGTGATTTGTTCATAAAATTGAAGTTAAATGTTTAGAGAATATTAACAATAATCGAAATTTGGAAAATTTAATGACAAGTAGGGAGAATAGTGTAGCAAACTTTCGTGTCTCCTGTAGGAGACAATTGTGTCTCTGAGTTTAGTGGAAGAAATGGAAGTAACGTTGCGTTTCTAATTCTAGAACTTACATTTAGATGTTTTTATCTTTTTTTTCTTCCCATAGATTGTTATATTTTGGGGGGTTATCTTTTACTTTCCTTTGATTATGGACTTCCATCACAGAGTACTATTATATTAATTTTCAACATGACCTTTTCAATTTCCTATTTCTTCAGTTTTTGAAACGACAAGCAAGTTCGTATTCATCCACATGACACGTATATTACTAACATATATTAAAATGACCTGTAAAAATGTAAGAAACATCTAGAGGGGTCTACAAATTATCTTACTAACCATATTAAAATGAATTTAATGAAGGCGTGTAGACATCTTTGGCTCAGCACGAATGGATGATAATGATAAAACTAGTGGGATGAAGAGAGTGGGAAGAAACGGGTGAATCCTGAGAAAACCCACGCACAAGGTGTGTGTCCAGAATAGAGCCCACATGCCCGGAGCAGGGATTTATCCACGTACACCACGTAGAAGAGGCATATGCTCTACCACTCAACCACAACAGCCCCATAACTACTTCAAAAACTTTTATCAGAGCAGAGTGGAGACGAAACAATGATCTTATGGAATGGATGAAAGAGCTCACGATGCTTTACCGGCCGATCCAACGCCTTTTTTGTTTCTCTGTACTCGCGGACATCGAGACGAGACAAAATGTCCAGAATTCAAATTTTAGGTTCCACGGGCAACAAATGCAACACGCACACAGGCGTCCTGAGGTCGTGAGGAAAAACTACATGAGCAGATCCCGCATTGAATAAAACTACACTACATTAGTTCCACCCATTATTCATTTATTTAGGGCCAAAGCTGCAAAGACACTTTGTTGACAACCTATGCATTTTAATGGTTATTGTTTTATTTGATGAAGTGCAATTGTATTTGTATTGGGTATTTACAGTCTATTTTAATTTTGTTGCATATTCTGCGAAATTAGCCAGTTGAAGGGTTGATGAGCTTGATGGTGATGTATCGAAATTTGACTTTACGGATGACGAAGATCCACTCTACGTTGACCCAAACCTAGAAGTGGCAAATGCGAGTGAGGATGAAATGGAATGCTATGAAGGTCGAAATGAAAGTGATAGCGTTGCATGTTCAAGTTCTGAAGTCAAGGAATCAAAAAGACGGAAGTTTTGGAAAAGAAAGGAGGAATATCCTAAAATTGTTCTCTGCAATCAGACGCACTTATAAAGAGCAGAGGATCAGTTGATGAAGTTGTAAGGAATGATGACATCTGCTGTCATAAAATTTTATGATAATAAACTTGCTACTCTCGTCTAATTCAAAGAGGCTTAGCATCCAATATCTATGTATCAACGCTGGTCAAAGAAAAACAAGAACGAAGGCATTCATATACCTTCAGTTGCCAAATCGTATTACTAAAGTATGGTAAATGTCAATCTCCTTGGTTAAATATTTGGCGTGTGTAGAATAAACTCTCGAACAGTTCGAATGATGATGCATTTCCTGGCTTCTCCATCTCAACTTTTTGGACTGAATTTAGGCAAGAGCTAACTTGACTGTAAACACCTACAATATATATTGCAGTGAGACGATAGAGGATTGGCTTATTGACGATGAAGGACAGGAACAATTTAGTGATCCTAATACAGTCCTATTCCTATACAATCTAAACATCCACAAGTTACTCTTCCACATCCACCTGACAAACTGCGAAGGAAAAGTGTCCTTCAACTTCCAGAATTTTCTTTGCAGGTTAAATAAAACAGATACCGCTTATCAAGATGTTTACCTATTCTGCCAGAAGTAGATGTTCTTAGTGTAAAATATTCCTTTACCTCCAAGAATCGAGAAAAACTTTTTAATGGTAGTTTTTTTGCATTGTGGTTGAGGGTCTAATTATTAACCACCAATATGCAAACTGAACGGAAATGTATAATAAAATTATCATAAGCTGTACAGTAAAACACATTAAAATATACTCTAAATGTACTCATGTAACTTAAATTGAACTGTATGATACACATTATCAGCCATTAAATACAGTAACTACCGTAAACAGAACTAGTTTTATGTAAAAATGAACGTACAATTTGGAATTGAGTTGATGACACATGTATAGGTTTGAGACCCAATGTCTACTCCAGAAGACATGCAAATAAAAAAAAAGGAAGCACGTGTCTTAAAAATTAAAAACTGTTATTATTTACATCAAGGAAGGTAGTAATGAGAATTCACAAAGAAAAAGTCATTTTCGCAAAACTGTTTTCCCTGAGACTGAAGGGCTATGGAGTTTCATGTCACCTCGAAGTCACGCAGGGACCGAAGAGGATCAACTGGTAAACACTGTAAACAATATGTTCTCAGGGCTACTGACTACTAATATGAAAACTTGACTGAATCAATAAAAAGAATGCTAAATCATGCGAAGCTTCAGAGCAAAAGGAGGCAAAATTGTTCATTAAATGTTCAACACAGAAGAGTAATTACGTAAAATAAACTGAATCAATACAAGAGCCTCTTGTGTACTATTTGTCTTACTTAAAGCCTACAACTAATTATGTGTTAAACACCAAGGTTGATAGATTATAGTTTATGGTAAAGCCTGTCGATGTATTTAAGATTTTAGTTTTGGACTTGATTCGTTTATGTCGGGGATGAACAACTAACACGCAATTGAACGATGTGCAGCAGAAAAGACGCATGGGACAATATCCAAGTTTGATAAATGGAAAAAAAACTGTTCAATGCTGGTACGAACTCAGCTACAAATCTATTATACATTGATATGGTAACTTTAAATATCCTACATTATACGATCTAGTTGAAATTTGGAAATTTCTATACAACACTGAGAAAACTGAAGCTGACATATGTGCACATCTGAAATATCTGCGGTAAATAAAATTTTTAAATGTACCGGTATATTTAAACATTTTAATAGAAAAAGTACATTTTAAGAAATGCAAACATAATATGCGCCCATAATTTGCGAAATAAAATTTCAAAATCGGAATTCAAATCAGATACAAAAAATTTGTTCATGGAACCATAAACATGTAATATACACATTCTCTAGCAGGTGCCACTGAACTCGCTTGGAACATTTATATTATAATCAGTTTCGTTAAGTATATTATGTATTCAAAGAATGATTGGTTTCACATAGTTTGAATGTCTATTATGCGTGTAGATATGTGATAGTTTGAGGGCTAGCATAAATAGTAAATACTGTATATATATATAGTACAATTATGTTCCTATACTTCGTATATTCTAATGTAATGGTTCTTAATCAGCTATTGGTATAAATTAGTTTGCTAGTTAGGTGCAAAAGAGGAACAAATGGCCCTAACCTTGCTATTCTATTCCAATAAATTTAAAAAAAATAATTATTAAATATGTATATTTATCTCATTTAATAATAATTCGCATTACGTTCCTTATCAAATCATCTGAATGTGAGTGTACGGCGCTATTACTATATTAGTATCATATGGGTACATAAAGATTCCACGCCATGCTAAAGTAGATAGCACAAACTTCTTGTGTTTATGAATCGTTAGTGTACAGTCATATTCTTTCTAGTGTAATTTGAAAAAGCTTTTGTCTTTGTATGGTTTGACCTTACAGTATATTTCTAGAGCGTCTGCTTATTGAGGATTATTAGGCTAGAGAAATTTAGCTACATAAAATAATGTTCGGTCATGTTGCGCTGTGTTTGAGCTTTGAAGGCGAAGATAAACTATTTTCTTGCACTCATACTTGTTGAGCAATTAGCAGACAATTGTTTTAGGAATATTATATCTTATTTATTGAATATTAAAAAACAATATTACTCCGCATTAGATGTAGTAAAGCCTAACTTTACTTTCGGTACAACAGTTCAACGTATTTCTTTGAGGACTTTACATAACTTTGAAACTGGCCGTATGGATAATAATAGGTGATTTTCTAAAAAAAAAAAAAAATTAGAAGAAATGGAAAGCTCCAAGAGAACCTACATACACGGTGAATGTTCACCACAAAGCCCAAATGGTATAAGCTGGGATAGAACTGACAATCCCAAGCACCAGAGTTGAGCACTCTATCACTGAGTCACCGCAGCCCATTTCAATGTAATCATTACAACATAGAAATTCGGTCTGAGCAATGGCTGTATGAAAGCTCTAAATGAGATCCACATTAAAAAAATAACGTAGCAGTTATTTCATTTACCTATGAAATACGTTAGTTCCGAAAGTAATAATCGGTGTGTAATGTTGTACATATAAGTAACAATATATTTATAATACAGTTATACGGATGTGAAGAAAGGCATTATATTCATTCTAATTTATTGTGTAGTAATCGTACAGTAGAATATGGCGTACTTCGCAACTGGCAAAACTGTTCTACCGTAATGATGTTTAAACTTCCCTTTCCCGAATGTATTCACGTCTTTTACCAATACGTCGTTGCGTTAGTAGGTTCTAAACTCAAAATATGTAAGAAAAGATGGAAGGAGTTTCAGGAATTCCCTAAGCTACATGCTATAATACATACCACAGTTTCTAGTTCGTTAATATTTAAAAGTTTCTAAAGAAGTTCTTATATACTTGAATTACAAATATCCATTATTTATAAAATTTTATTTGCGTTATAACATTTGCTCCGCTATTTTTATATTATGTGTAGCCTCAGGAAATCACAGTCAATAACGTACTCAAAGGAATGCATATCTAGAATTTGTGATTTGTGTAAGTGCAGTAAAGATATACTTTTTCCATTTCAAGATCCGTTTCTTAATCGCAAAATCATTTTCCGAGGAATCCACTCAAAATACGTATTTACCATTCACTCATACATTGTACTGAAATAATTATATGGACTCTACTCACAATTTTGTTATTTTTCCGTCTCCTTGCATGATGTGTAAATTTTTAAAATATTATTTATTTTTATATATATATATATGTCTGACAAAGAATTAAGCGCATTTAGCTTTAAAAATACACATTCTCAACATTTGTTCAAGCGTAATGTGGTTGTAATTTGTTGTCTTTATGACCACCTGAAGCAACAACCTGTAGTATTTCACTAATACATTTCATTTATAATCCGCTAGTTAGTGTAATAGTCTTAATCATAACCTTGATAAATTGTAATAAAGTTATGCACATTATCAAGTAATGAATTTATGTAAAGCAATCAGAAGAAATAATGAATAAAATTAGCGATGAAAAGCTGTGCCAAAGAAATGATTGAATATTTTTATTCAAGTTACTGTTAAGAGTTCTTTTTCATTGCGATGCAAAATATATAAAAAAATATATGAAGAAATATTACCATACAAAATATAATATGCATAACGACTAGGAGAAAGAAACTAAGTGAATTATTTCATTAACATTGAAATTACCGGTACATTCGCACTGTATTTACGCTATTAAGTACGATTGAGAAGATAACAATTTTCATCACCTCCCTTGTAAAAAATCAAAACATACTTCTATATTAAATTTTGATTCATAAATGTAACTTTCCTTCACACGAGAAAAGAACATAACATTGATAAACCAAATTTAACCACATGTAATAGCATTATTTTGAATTAACTTATCCAATTCCCAATTCAATTGTCGTAAATGACCTTCTTGTTTTAACCTAAGGTGTACCCTTTACACCGTATTACATACTCATTCTCCTCTTCCACCTACTTCTTCTCTTCCTCTTTTGTTTCACCGTATCTGCCTCCTCTGATTTTGTGTCTCTTGCACCTCGATCCACTGCTTGTCACCTTCAGTGCTAATATGTTTAACAACATTCTATACTCTCTGCAAATCGTATCACTATAAGTATACAGCTACGTTTGGCATTCTCAATGCATCATCATTACAGTAATATGTGTTCATCTTTACTGATGTGTCCAACATACTTCACATTTTTAGTATCATTTTTCCTTGGTCTCTGTATGGCATCTGTGTTTTTGATCGTGCGCCAATGCATACTTACTTTGCATGGAGAGTTGCTTTTAACATTAAATATACAGTAATGATTTTTTCTTTATTCTGTGTTGTTGTTTTCTTCATTCTTCAGACTTCTGTGATCTTACTGTTGTATTAATAGTAGCTGGTGTTTTACCTTTACTTCTGTAGAAACAAACACAAGCTCATTTTTTTTTACAAAAGTTGCACTCAGTATTATATGCAGGACACATCTTGAAATTTGTGCTCTAATCCACATTTTTGTAGTACACCTTTGTTGCCATTATGAGCAATCCTGTGTTTTAATCGACCCTTTGGGATTTATATTAGCATTATGTTGTAACTTGCTAACATTTTGTTCTAACTTTTCTTCTTCAAGTAAATTCCTAAGTTCGTATTATTGCCAATGCAACATTATATGCTCTGTTTTATTTACTGCTAAGTTGGACTGTGATAACAACGTTGATTGTAAGTTAAGATTCTTAAATACCATATTACACTGACTCCGTACGTATAGCCCATAACAGTTACCAACATCACATAAGATTGCTCTTACTTTTAACGTCGCGGCAATTTATAACATGTCTTGGCCAACACTTTATTTTATATTTTAAAATTCCTATCTCCGTGTGAATGTACTTTGAAATTTTATACAACTTTTAAGCTTTTCCATCAAAAAAAATGTTCGGTTTAATGCTGAATACAAACCACATTGTTCGTATTAATTTATCTGCAAGCCAGTTAGTGGAATAGGTAGTGCGCTCACGTTGGTTCAAATGGCCATCCCCTGTCACCAACTAGTGTATCAGGAAATTTATTATAATTATGCAAAACTGATGAATACCCACAAAACAAATTAGGCCGGTTATGTTAGATAAAGAAGGTTGCTTTCATTAGTAAATGATGTTCAAGTATTATAAATAACGTTGCTTACTGTCAACGATAGCACCGAATTATTATTTCGTTACTAGGTAATGCATAAACAAACTATTCTCAATCGATTGCATCTCAATAATTCTTCAAGTAAGATTATTGTTCCAGTCATTCCTATTATTACAACAAATCAACTATGGCAACTCTTAAATACTTATCTGCATTATGCTATAATAATTGCATATGAATCAGGAGTATAAAAGTAGTTCCATTTAATAAACATTGCCATGACAGCAGTTAACAACAAGGCAGATATCCTAAAATCAAACAGCAACAATAATCACCATTGATTGTTTTACTGAACCATCATGAAAATTCTGAATATTTAGACCTAATCTTGTTTACTTGATTAGCTCTATCTGTTCATTATAACTTTGTATTCAAATTATGTCTTAATTTAACACGAAAGTAGGTAAATCCGATTGGAGTTTAAATGCCGTAACTCGCCTACTAGAGGAAATTAGGATCGCGCGGGCACTGAAGGGTTAAAAAGTATTTATTCATTCTTTAAATATCGAACAATCGAAGTATATTTATGACGTTGTAAGACGACGCAAGTAAAAGTGAAAACATTTTAACTTTAATTTCTTTTTTGCTTTTAAGAATATTCAATGTAGACCACTAAGATGCCCGAAAGCCAAAATTAAATTTAAATTCAAGTGCTTATTGTTAAAAATATGTTTACTCACACATTCTTCAAGAATGGATTTTCAATATTTTTTCTTGTATCCATTTTATATGAGGATTTGAGAATCCTACTGACATGCAAAAATTATTTGAGGAAACATTCAGTTTCTGAGGAAACATTAAATTTGGTTGTTACTAAACTCAGATATATATATATATTTGGAAACCCTACTAGAAGATTTCAATTAATTACTTATAATGTTTTGATACTAAATAGTGTGGGTTTGATGGGATGAGTGCTTTGGGAAGTTGATTGATTAAGTTTTTTATAACTTGCTTATTGATACGATTTATTTTGAGATATGTTAGCCATATATCTCATCATCTTTCAGAATATTGAAAATGCTTATGTATTCAAAATTTATTTCTCTTTCTTTCGTATTCATTCAAGATCAATAAATAATTTGTGTAAAATAATTTTCTTATTGTCGAAATTTTATCGTGTTCAGTTGCGTAGCGTATGCTTACTAATAATAATGATTTATTGGAATTTTTACTTTACATTTAACTAAAATTTACATTGGAACACCAAGAATGACTAATATTAGATTTAAAATAAGTATTTAAAAATTCTTAATCACATTTGTTTTTAGAATAATTATACCTTACACAGCTTCTGATATTAGGCTATGCTAATAAATTATGAAATCAGTAAAATGCATCAACAACGTAAAACACAAAATGGGACGCAATAGCACTTTCCTATCCTTTTTGAAAACAATATCTTCTGTATCTGTTAATATTTCATACTATTCTGAAATATGGAGTAATAATGCTGTAGGCAGTACATTTTTCCCGAGGTACTGAAATAAGAAAAATCATTTTGGTTCTCTTATGAGAATTTTATATATGCCAATAATTGAGAAAATCGATGTACACAAAACATGTAACCCACGTTCTTGAATATACGAGATTTTAGCATTACTTTCTTTGTTCTTGTTATTTGCTAAAAGAGTAAGATTATAATATAGAAAGACCTCCAGTTCGGTGAAATCTAAACATCTTATTTCTATATTTTACACCAATTCGTGTAATAATATTTTTTCGTAATCTCTAGTTAGATTAAGGTAGACAATTTTATTATTGTAGCTGAAGTATTATATTTTATAACTACATAAATAATTTACGCCTCGGTAATATAGGTTTAGAAAAGAACTGATAATAGAAATGTATTTCCTTGATCTTCTTTCCCCAACTATTAACTCTTAGATAATTTTGATATAATAGGAAATATACTCATATTAGCAATCCATCGTAACGTGTACTATAAGGAATTTTGAACTTCTGATCACAATGATATTATTATTTTGATTAAGGTATTTTTTGAAAGAAAAAGAGAACAATTCTCTAACCTACAAGCAAATGCTATATGCAAAATAAAAGTACTTAGGCGAATGTGTTTATTCTCTGAAAACAGTGCAGTAGGTCACAACGAATAATCTATAGGTATTATTGCGCCTAAATGAAGATTGAGATAAATGGTTAGGTATGCAATTAAAGAAACCATATATTTGATCGAAATATTTCTTAACTGATATTACATGGAAAGATGCATTTGAAGTGATCTAATGAGCAGGGGAAAACAAAAAATATATAAATATGTAAAGGTATATTGCTATTTCTCTTTTTCAGGCGTGACATTCCCGTTTTTGGTTTTGTTATGCCAGAGTTTCCAAGAAGTAGGTTTAAACGCGATGTAATGTTTGGTGATCTTGAGATGTTGGGTGAGTATAGATTTAACTAAACTTCCTTTATAAAACCTAGTGTCGTTTCTAATGGGCGAGAGGTACGAATTGTAGTAATGGCCTGAAGAAGGCTATGTAGAAAAACAACAGATATACTTTTATTTCCATTATTATATAATTTATATGATAGCCCTATATGATTTTATTCAATTACTTGTTGTAGGAACGAAACATATTTTGAGTAATCTTTGCATATATTTGTCATTAGCGCTAATCTTGTACCCAAATTTAATACCAGGTTAATTATTTATTACGTTATATATCTATTAAAGTTGTCAGTTCTTTAAATATATTAATTATATAAAGAATAAATTTATGTAGTAAGATGTAAGAAACTTGTTTGGTAGTGTAAGCTTTATCTTCAATATCTGATGTGATCTGGGCATTTCAAACTAAAATAGAGTACGTTACTTCATAATTCTCACTTTGGATAACGAGAAAGGTTGAGATAGAAAACACATTAAATTTAATTTTTGCATCATCATAAATAAGAAAGAAACGAGACTGTATATGATAAGAAAAAATCAAGTACGCCAGGTTCATGTTTAACATATATTACAACTCCATAACAACAATACTTCATCTGACATACAATCACTCCATTATTAATATATTATTGCATCCAACGTACATATTAACAAATATTTTAAATATGCCCTCTAATGTTGATAGTTAATGCCGGAAAATGTTCAACACTTGATTTCGTTGGTATAATGAAACCATCAGTTCACACAAACATAGTTCATTACCCACTAGGTAACCTACCGAGCCTACCGACCCAATAGGTAACTAAAACCAACTACGTATTTCCTGTTGTTGACAGGAAACGAAATATGCGCCCATTTTTCGAAAAGGAGTTATATACCTACGAACATGAACTGCACCAGAGCGAATGAAAGACATCTTGTTGCAGAAAGGAATTCAATTAATGGTTAATAGCAATATAAAAGAACAATATGGAAATATGCAAACTCACTAATGGTCGTCGTTTATAGAAAGACTGAAGATGCGCTGTATGATATTTTATTCATAAAATGTCAAATTTGGACTACACTATGCAGATGGACTACACTGTGGACAACTAAAAGTAGATGGCATCTTTCAAAATGTACAATTCTCGATACATTTTATAATAATTTAAGTTTAGTAAGTTTTATGTTATGGAAGAGCGGTCTAAAAGTTATAGATGAAAACGAAAATAGACAAAAATTCTAATTTTAATAGAATGTTTCCTTGTTACAAAACAAATTCTACATTTCTATGAACAAATATAATGTTATCGTGTTGCAGAAGATACTGATATTGACGTGTTATTGACTACATATAACATGTCTCATAAACAAGTAATTTTTGTCTATACATACACACGATGTGTTGAAACTTGGATATTTTCGACTCAGAAAATATAATTTTCATTTTTGATCTGCAATTTTGAATCTGCAAGATCCATCTCCTTTTTGTTGCACACAATGTAATATACATACAATAGTCCAAATTCGAATATTAAAAAAACGAAGTTCTGAGTACCCTTACCTTTTTTGTAAACGATTACCATAAGTTTGCTTTACATACGTACGTCTATATTTGTTTGACATTATTCTAAGGAATTACGAAAATGATTCTGGTGAAACTTTGTTTCCTTTGCAGGAAACTTTTTCCGCTCTGAGCCGCAGCTCGTCTTTAGTCACAAAACCTTTTCGAAGCATGCGCACCAATTTATTTTCGAATCACTAACAGAACATACGTAGTTGATTTCATCGCAGATAAAATAAATGGATAATCCCACTCAAGGTTTGGAAGATTTCTTAGTCATCCTATAAAGTACTGACAATACAATTGTGAGCAAGTCAGTGGCATTAAAGATGACTGGTTTACTTCCATTACAACTTCAGTAAAAGTACTTTGTGGAACATAGCTGATTTGTACCTATCCTCAATGGCGAGTCTAAGCCTGAGCATCCCTATAATATAGAATGACCTCCGTATATTATATCAAAATTTTCACAACGTTTTCACCTTGTTCTGATTGGACCTTGGTTTCTTCTGCTGATACAGGTCACGTTGCTTTCAAAATTCAATCAACGTCCAATATACGTAAGCATATTTGGAGAATGGTAAACACGTAAGAAATTTGAAAGATTGTACAGCAGAGACAGGTAATTATATTGACTGGCTCATTATTTGTTGCACAGCTATATACGTGATGTATTCGTGTGACGACGGGTGTTTTACTGAGTGATTCTATTTGCGGAATAAATAAATAAAGTTAATTTTTCATATGTAATTCAGAAGTATTGACTTACAAGTAGTGGTGTCATTCTCGAGTATAGCTATTCTAATCCAGTATGAATTATTAAAAAATAAATTGAGTAAAATATTTTTAGTTCTCATAAACTTTGATTTTTGGTTTAGAATTTCTTTGTAAGTCTTATATTTTTATTAATCTACTGCTGTCGAAAGGCACACGAAACGCTATTGGTAATCAATTCACATAGTACCCATATATTACTCATTATCGTTACTACATAAAAGAAACAAGCTGTTGGTATTAAGGGTAGATATAATTTTGTCTTAGGATATTTAAGACATTACTGTTAAATTATTTACTAGTTCCGGTAGTTATAAATTCTCGAATACATAACACAATTATTTTAAACGCTTTCAGTAGAAATTAGCTTCAAAACTTTCATTAACATCTGATACGTAGCTTTACTTTAAACCTTTCCAAGCCGTGAGAATCCAAAATTGTAAACCATTTGAAATACGAAAACAAGGGTGTATTTCATGATTTTACTTTTACATAATCGTAATAATTCGAGCATTTTTTATTTTCTGATTGTTTCAGTATCTTTTGGAGGAATCCTATGTCTGTTCATTGGAGGAAGTTTACTCTCTGGTTTCGAGACAATCTACATCTTCGTTTTAAAATTAATCAAAATTGGTGGTTATCATGGGCGAGTCAATTTTATGAAATATATAGCCAACATAGAAGATAAAGTTGAAACACCACACAGTCTTCCCAGAAATAGGATGTTTACAAATTGTGAAATAGTTCCCAAGAGAAACAGCTGTACATCAATATGGCTTCCAGGGAAGACGTTGTCGGACATTCGGTAAGTTGTAGCTCGGCTTATAGTATCTTTCTTCAACAACAGACTTTGAAAGCGAGGCATGATCAAAATCATCTAGTAGCAATTCTTGAAAAAGGCCAATTCCATATTCATTCCACCAAATGTCAGTAGTTACAACCATAACAATGAAAATGCTTAAATCATAGTTGTTACCCCCATTATTTTATGGTATATTAAAACTATTGTGTTAAGTGTCGCTTTGCTGTAGTATCTATGCTTATCTACTTGCTAAAACAAATAACACTGGTCTGCATGAAAATCGGCCCTAACACACTTCCTGCTGATTCTTATGTAAAATGACCTCCTGAATTCGAATATGACACCCGTTTCCCCCATCACCCACCGTTTTCGGGGCAGTCCCCTACCTATTTTTATCATTTTACGATAATTTGGAGGGATTAAAAGGATTATTTTAGTGTTGTACATTTCTTCTGAGGAACTGGAGAGGTAGAATGTTATAAAATATGAATCGTTGTAGCAAGGAGGTGGTTTGGGAGGGAAGTGGTGATTACCCCCCTTAAATTGTAAACAAAATCATTAAAAGTGAACGATTTTCCCTGCTTTTTTTCATTTTTGTCCCTTATTTTCGACATATTCCAGCTTCCATCCCCCCACATCATCCCCAAAACACCCGCAAATAATAATAGTATAGAGTAACAATCAAAATTATATAGAAACAATAAAAATATATAGCAACAATAACAAAAATATGTAGCACCTACTTAGGGTTAAAAAGGATTATTTTAGCTATGAAGAATAATGCATACAAATTTAAATAGTACAAAGCAAAATAATAAACATAAAGAATAATAAGTAAATAAGATAAGTACGTCCTTTTGTACAATGACGTAGAAGTTTCTCGTACCAAAAACCAGCTGTACTCTGGCAACATGCTCGCATTCCACTTCCCTGAAAATCTCTTCTCAAACTTACTGACGTCTTGGTGGAATCGTTCCCAGTGTTCATCCGAAACTGCTCCTAAATTTTCATGGTAGAAGCCCAGGTGTGAGTGAAGGATATGCATTTTTAGAGACATGTTACACCCCATGGCTTTGTACACTGATGGCAATTCCTCGACATGAGAGACATAATAATCACTTTTGTTGTTACTCAAAAAGTTCTCACACACGTTTTTGAATGCAAGCCAAGCTCGTTTTTTTTCTTTTCGATTCAGGTGTTCGATAAACGTCAATCTTGGAAAAGTTGTCTAATCTGGGGCACACGAAACTCCGACCTTGTTTTTTGCCTCACTAATACGAGGATATTTTGTTTTCAAAAATTGAAATGCATCACCTGTATTGTCCATTTCACAAACTGTTCGATCAATCCCAGTTTGATGTGCAAAGGCGTTAAGTAAATATTTTCCTTCGGGACCAGATGATCGTGAACGACATTTTTCTGACCGGGAGTTAAACTTCCTAGCAGAGGCCAGTTCCGTAAGATGTAATGTTTGTCTCGGGCTCGGCTATCCCATTCACAGAGAAAGTAGCAATATTTAATGAAGCCTGGTTGCAGGCCCGTGAGTAGAGCAACAACTTTTAAGTCAGCGCACATTTTACAGTTATAATCATGATGACTGATTTTATCAAGGATTCGGCTGATGTTTTCGTACGTCTCCTTCATATCCACAGAATATTGAACTGGGACTAATGGTAACTCATTCCCATTGGCGAATAAAACAACTTCCCAGCATGTCTTTGATGAGTCTATGAGCAGTCTCCATTTTCTGGGTCACATGGCACCTTCAGTTCTATCATCAATAGATTTGAATTAGGGCAGAACACTAAGCCTTCAGCATCCAAAAAGGTAATTTCAGGGTTGACTGCCTGGTCTTGGAAGAAGAGATTTTTACGGCCTTTTCTAAGAGATTCCAGTGTTGAAGTCGAGATCGAAGGATTTTTGAGATTTACTCTTAGGTAGCTTCAAGTCCATGATGAGATCATTCAATTCTGACTGAGTAACGAGGTGAGGTTGTCGATGAGCTGAATTAACTGAACACTCTTCATCATCGGTTGACATACCATCATTTGAATGTCCAGGCTGTGCCTCAAAGTCTTTCAAATCCCTTTCTGGTACTAGAGTATAGGTTTCTGGGGGCACTGGGATTGGAAAAGATTCGTTGTGAGGAGCTGGTCTTAAAGCTAAAGGGATATTAGAATACTGAATTGTGTACTTACTTTTGCTAAAGAACCCGAAGGTGGAAGTCTGTGAGATGACAGTGAGGTTCGCTACAAACTATTGGCACAGAAAATGGCATTGATTTACGGGTACCTTGGAGCCATTTGGTCAAGCTACTGTAACAAGTAATGCAGCAAACGTTTGGAGCCCAATCCTTGTCCTGATCGCCAAATAGGCAATCAAAGTACAATTTATAAGCAGTTTTAAGAAGCTGAGAAAGTGGTTTTCGTTGCGCTTTTAAAGTCAATTCCCCGCAGACATAGCAGCAGCTATCTGCATGATTTTTACACTCGCGTGGCATAATATAATAGTAAATCAATCTTCGAAATTAATCACAACTAACACTAACGTAGTATAATTCACTTAGAAAAGCCGGTGTAAAAAACATCTACCGTATTCCACAATTTAAAGAACTTTCAAACTCATACTCCCCGCCTAGAACACCGACAAGTTGGCTCTCCGATAGCTAGACATGTACTCCGAGAAGATCAAGATTACAGTGCAAAACTAATGCAAGTTGAAACTTGTCGAAGCATGAAATTTCCTGCGCAATTTCCTCCTATTTACATTTTTATGTATTATTCTTCACAGCTAAACCTTTTCATCCCTGAATAGGTGCTATCTATATATTGTTGTTATTTATTTTTGTTATTGTTGCTACAAATTGTTGTTATATATTGTTAATATATATTGCTGCGATATATTTTTATAATTTACGGGTGTTTCGGGGAAGCTGAAATATGTCGAAAATAAGTGAAAAAAATGCGAAAAAACATGGCAAATTGATCATTTTTAATAATTTTGTTTACAATTTAAGGGCGCATATCACCACTCCCCGCCCAAGAACTACCTCTTGGTACAACTATTCATATTTTAGAACATTCCACCTCTCTAGTCCCTCAGAAGAAATTTGCAGCACTAAATTAATCCTTTTAATCCCTCCAAATTATCGAAAAGTGATAAAAATAGGTAGGGGGGCTGCCCCAAGAACGGTGGGTGATAGGGGAACACTTATGTCATATTCGGATTCAGGAGTTAAGTTTACATAAGAATCAGCAGGAATGGTGTTACGGGTCGATTATTTTTTTTTTGCAGGCCATTGTAACAAATAGATACAATCAGGATGCGCGTTCACAGAAATTATACCACATGAAAGTTATGTTCCAATTGACGAAAATAATATTACGTACGAAAGCTAGCATATTATATACAATTCAAGAAGAGACCGCAATGCTAGCGATTAAACAAATTGAAAACTGAAAGAACGCATTTTGAAGGAAGCATAATGGCATATATCATTGAAGAAAAGGCACCTGTGTATAGAAAATTAATGTAAGATGTTCACTTTCGATTCAATCCATAACAACAACCAAGTCACTTCAAATTGAAAAAAACAAGTTAAAACGAAAAAAAGGGATTGATCTTTTGCAAGAAAAACTCAGAATATTAACAAAGTAACTGCCGGATTTTTTAAAGAAGATTGTTTACTGTTAACTGTTGATAAATATTTTTGAATTTGTTTTATTATTTAAGGTTAATAACTTTGAAACTAACAGCAAACCAAAACCAAACCACTGCAAATAATATAAATATCACTAAATATTTAACGACATATTTATCTTACCAAACTGAAAACCAAATGTGTGTGTTTTTGCACAATAAAACAAATAAAATGTCCTTTGTTGACTCGGAATTTTTGGTTGTGAATAATTAAACCCGCATCAATATTAAATCTTTATTATTAAGAAAATATGATATTGGCCTTTCCTCTCAATATACAATGTTAAGAGACGTATGACAAACGATACAGAACATCAACGTGCGAAACTGCAACACTCCAAATATAGTAACAATTATCACAAAAACGAAATCAATTCAAGATCGCAGTCCTAACTCGTGCAAGGAAAATCAAAATTTACAGGAACCAGACTCCAAAAGTATTCACATACGTATGATTAATTCTCATTATTTCTCATCCAGGCTCTCGTTATTCTTTCTGACCTTTAGGAGAAAAATATTCGCGAACAGTTTAATATGTCATAAATTCTACTTAGTGCATTCAAAATTATAAAAGTTTTCAATTCCATACACATGATTACTAACAAGTAAGACTATTGATGCTTGGTAAAGGAGTAGAATACATCAGGAAACCACTAGAAACCATGTTTAAAAGTGCTTTTGTCCATAAAGACGCAGTGGCGAAAATTTTGAATCATAAGAAGAAGGGATTGTAATGTGATCGAAGTAGGAAAACCCACCACTATTTATAAAATATTTGCAATAATGGGAAACAAATATATGTACGTTAATAGATTTCGGGTTAATGAGTTATCTTTAAGAGTTTCGGTATTTATGGAAGTCATCTTGAAGTTGGTCGTCTTGAATCTTGCTCAATTTCTTTAATAGGAAACGGGTCATGTAACACATCAATGTTAGCCAGAGGTTTACCCGAAATGCATTACTGAAATAAGTTTTACCATAATTTAATGAATTTTTTAGACAGATAATGAGATGTGATAATAGTATGCGTAGTTGATTGAAAAGCCCTTTAATACTGTCATTTTTTATACAATGCAAGAAATGAAAACACAATGCACAAGTGATCAGCATTGGGAACCACCTTCAGAGTATTCATTATTTGTGTATTGAGTTTTCATTTCTTCCATTGTTTCAAAAATAACATAATATTTCTGGACTTTTAATAAATACACATATCATATTAATATCACATCTCATTGTCTCTCTCAAGAATGCATTTATGGCGAAACTGACTTCACCAAAATATTTTGGATAAAACTCTAGTCAATACGGATATGTTACATGACCCCTTTCTTATTTTAAAAAAATCGAACTATATTCAAGATGGATGACTTTAATATGGCGGTCATGACGAACGTACCCCCTAAAATATAGCACATACATCGAATATCAATTAATGTATATATGTTTTCCATTATTTCAAACATTTTATAAATACACGTCTATTTTCCTCCTTACAACACACTAGAAACGATTATTCTTATGAACCAAACTTTTGCCCACGCCGTCTGTCTTTATGTACAGAATCATTTTTAATTGTGTTTTCAGGTGATTTCCCGATGTACCCCACTCCTCTACCAAGTTTGGTCAAAAAGTGTTTTGTAGCATCTATAGGTTTACTTGTAAGAAGAAAACCAGTAATCAGATAGTGACATTTCTCAGGAAAATTATTAGCAAGTTAATTACAAGCGTACTCGGATGAATGTCACTGAATAAGGGGAGATATATTGCTTGTTCTGTCTGTCTCTCCATCCCCTTTGGATCTCAGTAAGTACAAGCCCGATAGAGACGATCCGTACTTCGCTGGATTTGTCATGATCTGAAACGGTGGGGAAAATGATGAGTTTGAATCTAAAACTGACAGGTCTTTTGCAATTACTTAGTATTCTCCAATCGTGCTCCTGCTACATCTCAGGAACTACAAATCCGAAAGATGAGCCTTACACCGTGGGATTTATAATGTCCCAACTGGAGAAATAAGCTATAACATTGACTCTAAAACTAGTAGGTGCTTCTCGATAGGTTAGTATTCTCCATTTTTATATTTCATTGCCCCTGTTGGATCTTAATAACTCTAATTCCGGCAGAGACGAGCCACACTCCGTTGGATTTGTCATGATCTCAAACGGTGGAGAAAATTATAAGTTTGATACAAAAACTGATAGGTCCTTTTCAATAACTTAGTATGATCCATTTGTGCATCTGCTAGATATAAGGAACTACAAATCTAACATACATGAAACATACAAAGTTGATTTACACAAAGGCCATAAACGGTAGAATGAGCTATAACTTTTACTCTACTGGCAGGTATTTTTAATAGCTTATTATTCTCCATCTATATATCCTTTGTCCCCCATATATCTTAGGAACTATAAATCACACAGAGATAAGCTTTCATTGTTGGATTTGCAAGTGTGAGAAGATAGGGAAACTATTAATTTGACTTTTCAGTCGCTTAGTATTATCCGTTTATGGCACTACTAGGTAAGTGCAAGGTATATAGAGATAAACTATACACAGTTGAATTCGACATAGTCTAAAAGAGCTGAAAAAACTATCAGTTTGACTCTAAAACCGTCAGGCCCTTTCGCATTCACTTAGTAATCTCCATTTGTCCTTGTAAATCTTATTCACTATAAATTACACAAAGATGAACCACAAAACATTGGATGTTATATGGTCTGAAAAAAGGCGAAAACTGTGACCTCGACTCGTCCTTTTGGATAATGTTAAAGGAATAGTTGCATTTATACAGGAGCACTTTGGTTTTTGTCTATACTAAAACCATTACTTAGTTTATTAATGCATTTTGATCGTCTAAAATCAACATTTACACCACTTCCACTGTAAAAAATTTTAAACCAATGTTTATTTTTTTGATATTTTGATTCAGACATTTGATCTTTGATATGATAGATTAAAGAAAGGCACTCCAACCTCCAAATGCGATCCGCGTAGCAATTTTTACTGACACCCAAAACTAATCCAGAGATAGTTACTGTATTTTACATTGGATCTTAAATAATGTGGTTAAGATCAATAACAGAGGAAGTAGAGTAGCCCTTTAATAATTTTCAAGCCAAATTCGGGCTTAAGCTATAGTGCTGTTACAAACTATAGGATTAATTTGGCCTTAATCCGATAAGAACACCGAGGTTCGCGACGTTCCTGATTTTACTTTGGAGCTGGTAAACGTACTGCAATTAACATTAGTTTGCATAGAATAACATTTTTGTCCAAAATCGATATCCTATAAGTGAAAAGTTGTGGTTCCATTTCGAAAACTAAAGTCTAAAACTATAGAATTCCGTCAACAGCTTCAGTTTCAGCATTTGACCCAAATCTTGTTAAATTTGAAGAAAAATAAATTTCGTTTCGACTTACAAAACAGTACACAGATTAATACACATTTAAGCTGTTCTGCCATCGAAGGTATCTTATTTTTAGCAGACTCAAGGCCAAAAATCGTTCTCTTTCGCTAGAAAACAGTGATATTTTCGAGAACCGATTGAAACAAAATTTTGGTTCAGTTTCTAATATCGTATGCGTTGAAACTTGTTACGTATGTTCTTTAATTTTTTTATGTTCCCGAATGTTCGTGCCAACTCCCTTCAGTCTTCTCGTTAAACCGCTGAACTTCTCGAAAATTGGAAAGTATATGATTTTTTGCACTTCCATCTCTGTTTTATTTCTTGAATTATAATTTCACAAGATAGGAAGATATTAATATTTTTTTTTAAAAAAAATGCCATCCTTTTGTTATTCTCGCTAGACTTGGAAGGTTGCATGTGTGTATACACAAGTATTCGTCCACCAATCTCTCTCGAGGGCCGGGGTTTGTAATGACTGGATTTTGTTAGTAATAGCTCCTTATGACAATTTAATCACGAGAGGGAATTTTACGAAAGAAACATATAATTTGGGTGTGTGTAATTTGTTTACCAGCACAATTTTGACGCCACCACCTCCTCCACCAAAATTTGTCAACTAGTACTACCCAAACGTATAAAATTTTTAACTAATTCTTTCATACCAAAAACTAGGTAAATTTTGGTATATAAGCGCTAAACGAAACTTAAGACGCCACCGCCATCAAAATTTGTAAACTGGTGCTACTTGAACGTACTACATGTTTAACAAGTATGAAGTTCATATCTCAGTTTTAACTATTCCTATCATACCAAGAAACACGAAATATTTGGTATGAAGGAGCCACTGCCTTCAAAATTTGTCAACTAATATTACCCAAAAGTACTGCATGTTGACCAATTATGAAGTTCATATCTCAATTTAAACTGTTTTTTCATACCAAGAACTACGACAATTTTGTTATAAAAGCGCCAGCGGCGAAACTACTGGCACTACCGCCACCACAATTTGTCAACTGTTGCTACCCAAAAGTACTATGATTGCACTTTATTTGGTAGTTTGCGATTTCTATGTGAGGGGGCAGCTTTTCGGAGGTTATGTGCACTTTTTGATGAAGTAATATTCATTAAAGCATATGAGAAAAAATGTTTCCACCAGTCCTTGTTTCTAGACCTACAGAAAAGTCAACAAAAGAGTATTTTGTTCGTTGCTGCAAACCAGAATCCAAATTAACTTTAAAGTATATACCATCCTGCAGTTTGCTAAATATACCTCCGCCTCTCTATTGTTAACGACAGTTTAATGAAAAGATCACTAGTTTTATAACAATAACAAAATCATACAGTCCCAAGTAAAAAAAAGCCCCACCCTCTAAGAACACCACTACATTCCACTCTGTATCTCACCCATCTCAACTAGCAGAGCAATAACATAATGGTCTAGGAAACTTTGAATGTAAAGGTAAAAATGTGTAATAGTTACAATTCTTAGGAAATAGTTTTATAGATTATTTATTATTAATTCAGAACAATTTTCTTTTCACTGAAGCTATTTGAACAGTTATATGTATTTTGGCGAGTCAGTTGCTCTTTAGTTGTATGACTTTTATATCTTAATCCA